>JAAGKR010000616.1:0-50937 GCA_011419295.1 Clarias macrocephalus | reverse complement strand
CTTTGAAAGTGTCCCCAAGTGCAGTCACAAAAACCATCAAGCACTACAAAGAAACTGGATCACATGCGGACCGCCCCAGGAAAGGAAGACCAAGAGTCACCTCTGCTGCGGAGGATAAGTTCATCCAAGTCACCAGCCTCAGAAATCACAGGTTAACAGCAGCTCAGATCAGAGAGCAGGTCAATGCCACACAGAGTTCTAGCAGCAGACACGTCTCTAGAACAACTGTTAAGAGGAGACTGTGTGAATCAGGCCTTCATGGTAGAATATCTACTAGGAAACCACTGCTAAGGACAGGCAACAAGCAGAAGAGACTTGTTTGGGCTAAAGAACACAATAAAGACCACAATAAAGAAAACTCTTTGAATGAGAAGGTGTGTCCAAACTTTTGGTCTGTACTGTAAATCAATCAATCCTTCCTTCCTTCCTTCCTTCCTTCCTTCCATCTATACATCCGTCCATTCTTCTAATCCTTCTTGTATGAACTTTATATAAATCCTCCTTTTAAGCAATAAGAGTCCTGTTTGGCTTTGACATCTTTAGAAATTCTTATTGTCCAAGACATTTAAATGTGTGTTTACAGAAAAAAATAATCAGCCTTAGGGTAATTTGATGTGGCCTGATGTGAAACACGGCTATTGTTACAAGCCTGAAGTTAATTATTTTCCAATAAAAACATGCCCTGAAGCTTCTATTCTTCTTATACTACAGCATTGTGGCAATGATTCCAATTTTCTATTCATTACACAGTGCTGCATCACAGTTTTTCATCCATTTAAAGCCACATTAAATGTTGTGAAATGTCCAGACATGTGACCTTTTCTGAAGTAGGGATTTTTATTTTCCAAAAAAGACTTGACAATGCATTGACGTTGCTGAAAAAGTACAGCAACACTGTAACCAGTGAGGGTATGTTTTTTTTTGCTTCTTGCACGAATATGATGTTAACATTAATGCAGGTTTTAAACCAGATGCACACACAAAGCACAATTTCACGCTTCAAGCCTTTTTTGCCAGAAGTGGCATGCTGCTAGAAGTGTGTACAGAATATACTCCTGCAATGTTTCCAACCCGTTGCTTTTGTAAAACGAAAAACACAAAGGAGCCACAGCAATGTTCCACTTTGCTGACCTGGTATTAAACAAGCTTTAGTAATTGCTTGTTAGCTAAACATGCTGTTTAACAATGACAAGAGCTTGGGTTTGACCAAACAGCAACGTTCAGTTAGGCAAGTTTGCAGCACCTTACATAAGTATTCACCCCTCCTGAACCTTTCGATGTTCTCTAGTGCTACAACCTGGGATGAAAATAGAGTTAAATGAATCTACCTATAAATAGCCTAATGAAGTGGGAGGAAATATTCATTTGTATTATAGTATTATTATAGTATTATTGTATAGAATTATAGTAGTCCTGTAAAATTAAACATATTGTAAATAATGAGCATAGAAAACAAACTGTTATGTTATTACAGTTTCAGGCTATTGTCATAGGTATGTAATCCCATAAGCAGAAGCATGAAATTTATTTTTACATAAGAAGAAGAAGGAAATATAAAATTGTTACAACACCATCAGTATCTAAGTAAAAGCCTTTAAAATGTCAGACAGTAAATGTAAATATTTGTTTCTACCAAGTTCCTAATTAATCTTCTTTGACAAGCCACGACATGTCATGTGCATCATGTGAGACTGATATCAGAAATACACTGAGCTACAAAGTCAGTTATCATAATGTTTTACAATTAACGAGTCAATCGGTAAAATAAATAAGTAACATAATTTTTATATAAATTTTGAAAATCCATTCAACTCTGATGTTGTGAGGATTTCTGCCTATGACAGATGTATAGATGCACAGACTAGAATGGCATGTTTTACCATCCCTAGGCTCTCAGAATCATGATCCATTATAAATTATTATTATTATTATTATTATTATTATTATTATTATTATTATTATTATTATTAAATGTAATGAAAATATTGCAATTTAGATATGAAAAATGTCTGTCATATATTTCCAGTGTCATATATTTGCTTGACAGTACCATATATATATATATATATATATATATACTTCACGACATTTAGTGGCTTTATTTATCTGTCTCTTGCTTTTAACTAGACTATAGTGGGTAAAAAAAATAAATTTTAGAAAGTTGTTGTTAGTGGTGGCTCAGACGGTTGATGCTCTGGGTTGCTGATTGGAAGATCAGGGGTTTCAACACTGCTGGGTGGCCACTATTGGGCCTTTGGTTGGGTTGTGGCAGGAAGGGCATCCGGTGTAAATCCTTGAATGAGAAAGGCCCAAAAGAAAAAGTATATATAAATTTGCGGTATAAAATTTTTTGTTAACTACAGTATAATTTAAAATAATTTCCATCCTTAATAGTAAAATATTTGGTAGATTATACGACACAGTTGTACAACTGTTAAAATTTTTGGACATTTTGCAGTACCTGAGGTAAGAACCTGTTATACTGACTGATAAATACTAATGGAGCTATTTTTCTCACAGTGGAGAAAGAAAACAAAAGCAATTTATAGGCACAAATACTTTTTTTTCTCTGTAAATAGTAGAGTTGTGCACTTCAAACTGAAACACTGAGTTGCTATACTTATGGTGAATATAGTGTATTTATATTTATGGCATGCCTACTCTGTGTATGTTTTAAGTTAGAACTTAATGCTACGCATCATTTGGTGCAACCGTTAATCTTCCTGTAGTACATAAACTCGTAAACAATAAAACCTGCTTTCTGCTTGTGCTTGGGCTTCGCTAAAAGATGAGGTATTGAAGGAGAAAATGATCTGGATGTAAGTTCAGTTGTGAGGGTTTTACTCCTCCTGAATGACCACAGGACCTTTAGCACAGCACTGAATTTCTGTTTAGAGTGCATTCATGTGCTGTTCGAGCAGAAGGAAATAGACGATGTAATGACTGATTCTATTACGGCTGTGCGGAATTGAGCCAGCAGAGCCTGTGACAGGCTAAATTTATGAAGCTGTCGCAGGAAGTGCATGCACTGTTGGGCCTTCCTTGTAATTGTGTGTTCCATATGGATGGTGGTTCCAAAGAATTACATGACATGGCATTTTTGGAAAAGTTACACAGCGAAGAACATTTTTTGGATGTGCTGTCCATCTTTACAAAAGTGGGACTGAAGGAAATGATGAAGGCGGTGAGACAGGTTTGAAAGTTCCCTTGAACATCAAATTTACAAGGAAGCAATTTTATGATTTTATAGAGCAACAGAGAAGTGCTTAACACAGACTACCAATGTTCTCTTTTTTAACTGCACTGAAAAACACAATCTATATGCCGTTTTATTTATTACCACATTCTTTTAGTACTTTGCCTGTTTGAATTTATCGCATAATAAATTAAAATGTGTTTTGGGAGTTGAAAAGTGCTAGTTCTAGCATATCATTTTCTTTAGTGAATGTATAGGTATGATGGATGCTCCAAGAAAAATCTATAGATAATAAATTCATTCAAGAAATACTAATAAAAAAGGATATGTGCATTTTGTGAATCTTTAAGACCATTAATTAACATTTATGGAAAGTGTCTCCAGTATCAGTTTGGTTTGGTACCAGTCAGAGTTGGCTTAATTTTATTGTTATTTGAATGTTTTTTCATTACAGGAAAATCTTTGTAATGTAAGAATTTTTCATTAATATGACAAAGTGTTATAATAATAATAATAATAATAATAATAATAATAATAATAATAAAAATAATAATAATAATAATTATTATTATTATTATTATTATTATTATTATTATTATTATTTGGCAATTAATAGGCAAATTGCTTTGATATGAGATGAACAGGACACTTCAAGAAAGCACATTGTAATTTGGAAAAAAACAACAACATTAATTTGGTAATACAGGATGTCTCAAAATTATAGATAGATAGATAGATAGATAGATAGATAGATAGATAGATAGATAGATAGATAGATCGATCCTGTATTGACCCTGAAGGAAATTGCAAATAACAAAAAGGTGGGATTGTACATGTGAGTACACACTATTTCGCTTACATTTAGTCAGTAGTCTGCATGTGTAAATGTTGGAGCTCACCAAAGTGTTAGTGTAAAACCAATATTAGTGTCATGTTAAACTACAAGAATATATAGTATATTCTTCAGTCACAAGTACGATTAAAAAATAAAAAAATATATATACAGTACAGACCAAAATTTTGGACAAACCTTCTCATTCAAAGAGTTTGACAAGAAAAAAGCAGCTAAATAAAGAAAAACGAGTGGCCATCATTACTTTAAGAAATGAAGTTCAGTCAGTCCGAAAAATTGGGAAAACTTTGAAAGTGTCACCAAGTGCAGTCACAAAAACCATCAAGGAACTACTCAAAGAAACTGGCTCACATGCGGACCGCCCCAGGAAAGGAAGACCAAGAGTCACCTCTTCTGCGGAGGATAAGTTCATCCCAGTCACCAGCCTCAGAAATCGCAGGTTAACAGCAGCTCAGATCAGAGAGCAGGTCAATGTCACACAGAGTTCTAGCAGCAGACACATCTCTAGAACAACTGTTAAGGGGAGACTGTGTGAATCAGGCCTTCATGGTATAATATCTGCTAGGGACAGGCAACAAGCAGAAGAGACTTGTTTGGGCTAAAGAACACAATAAAGAACACAATAAAGAAAACTCTTTGAATGAGAAGGTGTGTCCAAACTTTTGTTCTGTACTGTATGGCATGCCGTTTAGGAAAATATTCATGAGAGAACTTAATGAAAACTCTGAATATATTGAATGAACTGTGAGAATATTGAATAGATTCCAAATATGTTGATTGAAAAAAAAAATATAAAAATATATATATATATATATATATATATATATATATATATATATATATATATATATATATATATATATAGAATGAACTCTGATTGAAAACTGATATATTGAATGAAAAATCTGAATATATTGAATGAAAACTAAGTATATATTGAATGAAACATGACATCATCGAAACACAGCGCCATCTTTAGAAAGGATGAGTGAGTCGGCGAGAAACTTGGTTGCTGCAATTCTGAGAAATGAAGAGATGGTCAACACATTGGTGAGAGCGTGTACGGCCCAAAGTGGTGGCACAAGCCGCACTCAGTATCAGACTACGGATGAAGAAATTTATTCGCTATTTCACCGCGGAAGACCGGTGTTATGTGCTAAAATGCCCCCTGCCACAGATTGCCCCCCCCCCCCCCCACATAATCTCTATCAAATATTATATTACAACATAAATACATAGGTTTATTGTTATCAAATATGATATAACTATTATAATTAACCCTAGGCACGTGACAGGTGTCGAGACCATGAATACAAATTCTCATATAATGTTTATTTTGTGGCACATTTATTTTACAGGGATTTGTCATGTAATACAAAAATGCTTGCACTAAATAAATATTCATGATGAAACATTTAACGAAATGATTTTTATTATTAAATAAGCAATATCAAAAATACATCATGTATATTAAAAAAATAATAATTTTTATTTTTCCCCTATACAACATGTAATTTTTTATAATGCTTATTTTATAATCAAATCCATTTGGTCTAATTTGTAATTTCTAAATCATAAATCTATGTATTTCTGTTCTAATATAATATTCGATGGAGATTATATAGGGGAGGGGCAATCTGTGGCAGGGGGGCATTTTAGCGCATAACAATGACAAACAATTCTTGTGCTAATAAAACAGATAATTTGTTAAATGAGAGTCAGTGTCTTTTTTTAAATTATTGAAATAATAATAATAATTGTAAAGGTATGTATGAAAATGAATGCACTTTGGTACAGACTGACTTGCAAAAAATGACAAATCAACAAAATTCAATAACTTTTTTGCTATTGAAATTTCACATGTAAAACCAACTGCACTATCACCCACTCTATCATTGCTAATAAATACAACCATTCTCTTTGCAATATTCAGTTTAATAGTTTTTTTAAATCATTTTTTTTTTTTTAATATTTTAATGAATTTTCAATAGCTTTTTCGTTACGTGGATACACATTTAAAACTTATTGTACTATAATCCACTCTATCATTGCTAATAACTATAACTATTCTTTTTTCTACATTCAGTTTAATAGTTTTTTTTTTTTTTTTGAGTTTACAATCAATACACTGTATTCAGAATCCATTCAATATATTCAGAATCCATTCAATATTCTCATGGTTCATTCAATATATTCGGAATACATTAAATATATTCAGACTTTTCATTCAATATATAGAGAGTTTCAATCAATATATTCGGAATCCATTTAATATTCTCACTGTTCATTCAATATATTCAGAATCCATTCAATATATATAGAGTTTCAATCAATATATTCAGAGTTTTCTTTAAGTTCTCTCATGAATATTTTCCTAATATATATATAAGATAAATATAATAAAAATATAAAAATAGTGCAAATTTATTCAAAAAAAAAATCATATGTACATAAGTATTCACAGCCTTTGCCATGATACTCAAAATTGAGCTCAGGTGCATCCTCTTTCCACTGATCATCCTTAATCATCCAATGTTTCTACACCTTGATTGGAGTCCACCTGTGGTAAATTTAGTTGATTGAACTTTATTTCAATAGAAATTAACCTGTCTATAAAAGCTCCCACAAAGTCCAAGGAATTGTCATAAAGTCCAAGGAATTGTCTGTAGACCTCTCAGACAGGATTGTATTGAGGCAAAGGTCTGGGGAAGGGTACAGAAAAATTTCTGCAGCATTGAAAGTCCAGATGAGCACAGTGGCCTCCATCATTCATAAATGGAAGAAGTTTGGAACCATCAGGACTCTTCCTAGAGTGGGCCCCCTGGCCAATGTGAGTGACTGGGGGATAAGGGCCTTAGTCAGGGAGATTTCCCCAAAGGCACCTGAAGGACTCTCAGAACAATGAGAAACTTTTTTTTTTTTTTTGAAGCACTGAAGGGTACTTTTTGAAGTACCCTTCCCCAGACCTGTGCCTCAATACAATCCTGTATTGGAGGTCTACAGTCAATTCCTTGGACTTTATGGCTTGGTTTGTGCTCTGACATTGGACCTTCAATACAGCTTGTCCAGATGTGTGGCATCCCTGCTTCTGAGGCTTCCTCCCCAGCACACTACCACATACACTGGCAATGACTGACTGGTAAGATCTAAGCAGGAGCTTTTTGCAGATGTTAAAAAAGCAAATAACTGGCTCTGACCTTTCTTTTATTGTCATTTTCACAGTCTGTTTGGTGTCTTCCTGCAGTCCAAGGTATTCGGATGATAGGGATAAATAATACTTTTTTAAAACAAAACTTACAACACACCTAGTTTTATGTGTGTAATTACATTCTTAAAGACTATACTTAGAAAATTTCACAATGTATATCAGCTCCATATTAAGTTGCACATTAGTTATTTTCCAATTACAGCCTTTCCCCAAGAATATTTTATTCCTCACATAATATCAAGCCTTTGTTACAAAGCGATCATTAGCATGTTTACTAATGGAGAAAAAAAGAGGATATCTGTGGAATACCTATTTAAATATCCTTCAGTTTCACATATAACGTCAAATACCACTACATGACTGAGGTAATGAATACTGCAACGTACAATTGATAATTCCCCAGTTCAAACAAAATAAGTGACAGATCCTCCTTCTAACATGTCATCTAAATAAATAATTAAATAAGCGATCAGTCAATGCTGTTATCAGCGGGGGCTTCGTTTGTTACTTTTCAAATTATTCGACTTCAAACATATGCCTGGAAACAAGTTTGGCAAAGCCTCTTCACACATCCTGATAAGACAGGGAATCTAATCACTTTTGGAGAGTGATAAGAAGAACTGTCATTGCAAGTTAAACTGATTGAGTGAGGCGCAACCTCGAAAAACATAGTTCATTTTTAGCCAAAGAGCTTATTTATTACAGAGTACAAAAATGAACCTTTCTTTGATCTGAGTCCCGAGAAGACAGAAATTCAAATCCAATGCTGCTACAGAATCAATAACACTATTTGTTTTAAATAATTGTAATTATAATATTTTAAGCAATTAAAAACTTGCAGGCCATTGATGCAAACAAATTAATGTAATTTATAATAATAAGCGGTAGTAAATATGGTACAAATATTATATATATACAGTACATACATGTTTACATTTAAATTGTTGTACTGAAGAACTTGTGTGATTACTTTAAAATGATTTTAATTAAGCATTTTTATGAAAATCTTTTCCTTATATACCACTGCTATTTTCCTGTGATTACGTATTCATATTCATTATAGAATGACACAGAAAGGGTATGTGTGTATAGATTGTTATGATAGTTAATCATCAAACCTTGAGTATTAATAATAGAAGTTCTTCCACAAAACTAGCCCATACAATCCAGCATAATTTCAAACAGCAGTATCTCAACTACTGTTAACTCCAGACTCGGTGTGTTCGACTAACAATCTCCAAGTATATCCTGTTTCCACTGATTTATGTCTGGTTCTAGTACCCGATGTATATGCATGTGATATGTATATATGCAGCCTCGAAAGTTGATATAGCAAAATATTTTTCCTGGCAATAGCTCATTAAATTCAACAAAGTATAGCTGGAAATCATTACAAAATAAGGAACCCTACAGAGTATTAACAACAAGAAGCTGCCCAGCGAAATGCTTCATATAGTCTATCACCAAATCCAAAACAGAGAGGAAATATTTCCTATTCCTATTTTTATAGTTGTTGTTTTGGCTGCTCCCATGAGTGGTCGCCGCAGAGGCATATCATAAAAAGATAATATTTGGTAATTTGTAATTTTTTAAAAAAGAGTTCAGCAATTATTCCATGGAAATTGAAACGTCTCGGGTTACTTTGCTGTAACCCTGTTCCCTAAAAAAGCAAGAACGAGATGCTGCATGAAAACGCTATGGGAACATCTCTTTGTTCAGCTGGTTGTGAAGCATGTGTGTATCAAACACACCAAATTTTTGGCTTATATAACCTCGGTCAGGAGACGTCATCTGATGAGGTGCATCTGCAGGTTATAAATAGGAGTGAACCGGCAACATCCTCAGGTAAATTTTTGTCTGAAAGGACGTCCAAGCACACCAGCAGTGTGGCATTGGAGCGCAGCATCTCGTTCCCACTTTTTCAGGGAACAGGGTTACAGCAAAGTAACCCGAAACGTTCCCTTTCAAAAGCTACACTCCATGTGAAAACGCTATGGGAACGAGAATACCAATGCCGCCGCACTGCAAGTGCCCAGACCCCCAGGTTGTGTAGCGTGTGCGCACAATAGCCAAAGAGGTCTCAGACATAACTTTGCGATGCTGACTCGAGGACCAGCGAGCCCGGAGTAGCATGGACATACAAACTATAAAATCTGACAAATGTGTGCGGAGACGACCAACCTGCCGCATCACACACTTGCTGCAAGGGGACACCTCTTGCCAGAGCAATTGATGAGGCAACCCCCCTGGTCAAATGAGCCCTGACTACTAGGGGCGAAGTATGACCCCGTGCCTCGTAGGCTATTGCAATAGCATCTCTCACCCAATGTGACAGCGTTTGTGTAGTGGCAGCCGCCCCCCCGGTTGCGGCCCCCGTTGCAAATGAAAAGCTGCTCTGACTTACGCCACTAGCTAGTGCGGTGGACATAAATCTGAAGAGCACGTACTAGACACAGTAAGTGAAGTCTTTTCTGCTCCAAAACTGTAAAAGGCAGAGGACAGAAGGCTTTGAGAACAACTGGGTGCATGATTGAGAATGGAACTTTCGGAAGATAGTCCGGGTGAGGATGCAGAATAGCTTCGCTTTTTTATATCAATTGCCTCAAAATGATGGCTCTGTTTCTGGCCCTGAAACACTTCCTCCAGCAGTTGAGAGGCTACCATGTCCTAGTGCGGGTGGCCAACACTTCATGGGTGGATATCACTTTCTGGCCACTTTCTGAGGCAGGTTGCGAAGTGCGACCAGACCTGATCGGGACTGGGTGGCTGACAGTCCCGACTCCTGAGCACAGTAGGGGAGAAACCTCACAAGGCCTGCTCATAGAGCTTCGCCTCCCGAAACCTAGTGGCGGTGGTGTTTACAGTGTCGCCAAAGAGGCCAGAAGGCGAGATGGGGGCATCAAGGAGGAAACACCATCCCTGTCCTTGATGCCCGTGAGGTTAAGCCATAGTTGTCTCTCCATGGCGACCGTGTAGCTCTGCGAACCACCACGTTGTCGATAGATCCGCCAGTGCTCAGATCTCTTAGCAGGTCAGCCTGATATGCCTGCAAAACCGCCATGGTGTGCAGGGCTGCACCAGCCTGACCCGCTGCCTGAAAAGCTTTCTCCCACCAACGAAGATGTTGTTCTACACGGTTATTCTAAGCATCTCTTCAATCTGGGGCATCATCATTTAACCCCGCGCTTTTGCATCAACAACATTCAAATGAATCGATGTTAATAGCAAAAACAGGGGATGAATAGGGCTTATTTTCCATTAAAGAGTTAACTCGTCATGGAGGTCACCAAAAAAGGGGAGAGACCATCGTTGAATCCCCTCCCCCAGTCACACGACAGAAACCTGTTGTCTAACTTTGAGCGCTTGGGGGATTACTTTTTTATTATTTTTTTGCCCCTGGGGCAAGAGAGGAGGTCTCTTCTGCCCATTCACAAGAAGTGCCGGGGCAAGCTTGAGAAGTGGACGCCAAGGATTACCTGTTCCAGGGAGAGCGCGAGAGAAAGGGGGAATTCTGTCTCCTGTGCATCTGCCAGATCGGCACGTGAACCCCACGAATGTGCCGCGGCTCGCGGTTTCTCTTTAAAGAAAGCAAACCGCGCGTGAAGCACTTTAATAGGGAGGAGATCACAGTGCTCACACTCTCCCTGAAGCCCAAGGAGAGCATGCTTTTTCCCCAGACACTCAACACAAAAATTGTGGAGATTGCCCTCCGAAAGAGATCTATCACACGGAGGCACGCATCTCTTAGTAAATTCTGCCATATCGGTGAGTTAACGCTTTTCTTTTTCTTTTGTTTGTATATTCGCCTTGCACACACACACGCAAGCACAATGCGGTCCTTGAAGACAAAAAGACCTGACTATGCTTATGGTTCACTCCTATTTATAATCTGCAGGTGCACTTCATCAGATGAAGTTACCTGACCGAGGTTATATAAGCCAAAAATTTGGCGTGTTTGATACACACATGCTTCACAACCGGCTAAAAAAAAAAGAGATGTTCCCATAGCGTTTTCACGCAGCATCGAGTGTAGCTTTTGAAAGGGAACTGCATCACCTAGTTTGCTGACCAAAAGAATTGCTGACAGGAACTTAATTAAGAACATGCTTGAGTGTAATGAGCAGTTTGGTGTCATCAGTGCTGTACAGAAATGTGCCGGTAATGAAGTAATGCAGGGCAATACTGTTTCTTACATGGTGCTCCCATGTTCTGTAGGCAGATAATTTAATTTAATTTTTATTTTTATTTAAATATATAAATTATTAAAAGTAGCAAAATTATCTGCCAGTAAAACAAAAAAAAGTGTACTGTATGCTTAAAAATGTATACTATATATCTGAAATTTTAAATTTAGGAATCTAACATTTAATTTCTTGTAATTTTTAAAAATTTTTTAAAAGATTATATGTATATATATATATATTGCTGTTTAAATAAAACAGCATAGTCAATATTAATATGGGTAAATGAACCTCTGAAATAGTTGGAGATTCAACAAGGTGTTAGAAAAATTCCTTTGTGATTTTGGTACATACTGACATGATAGCATCACAGAATTGCTGCAGATTTGTCGAATACATATTCATGATGCACATCTTCCATTCCACCACATACCAAAGGTGCTCTGTTGGACATGAAGGCTGGTGACTGTGGAGGGCATTTGAGTGCAGCGAACTCGTTGTCATGTTCAAGAAATGAGTTCGTGATATGTCATCCTGTGGTCATGAACAGATGGACATGGACAGCAACAGCATTCAGGCAGGCTGTGAGACCTAAAGAATGCTTAATTGTTACTCAGGGACCCAAAGTGTGCCCTGAAAATATTTCCCACACCACCATTACCACTAGCAGCAGCAACAGCCTGAACCAAGGCAGGATGCAGAGGTGGAAAGAGTAATAAACTTTTCTACTCATGTACTGTTACTTCAATGAAGTACAAGAAAAGTTACCATTATAAAAATCTACTCAAGTAAAAGTAGTTTAATTCAAAAAAGACAAGTGGATATAAATTTCAAACTAGTTGTTTTTAATTGAAGGAATACCTTTGCATAATAAAGCTGTTGCCTTGAAATAAAAGTGGTTGCTTAAATATGATACTTTGCGCTGGATAGCCGAGGGAAAAATCACACACTGGGCGAGGGGCGGCAACTCTTAAAAGGGCAAGACACATACTGTACATAATGTGGTATACAACATAGTAGTGGCTGTTACAATGGCCAGGGGTTTGCTTCATAAGAATTTGATGGCATTTCGCTTTCAGCTGGGTCTGTATCACTGGCATCTGTTTTGTCCGTCTCCATCGTTCTTATGAATGCGTTTGTTCTCCCCTCCCATCAATTAATCAGTGCATTATTTTTTATTATTTTTCATTTTCATTCATTTATTTTTTACTCATTAGCGAATATTAATTCAAATGTAGTGAAGTACAATACTTCAAACAAAACATACTTAAGTAAAAGTAAAATTACAGATTTAAAACAGTACTTTAAAAAGTAGAAGTGCGGCCTCCGAGTGGCGCAGTGGTTAAAGCGCTCGCCCTATCATCCGGAGATCACTAGTTCGAATCCCGGGTGGTGCTGTAACCTCTCGCAGCCGGAGGTCTAGAGAGAGCTGATTGGTCGAGCTCTCTCAGAGGGGAGGGATGAGAGGTACTTAGTGCTTCCACATTAATCACGGCTCTACAGCCAGTCAGGGGCATCTGTGAGCTCGAGCAACTGAGGGAGCGGATAGCGCTGTCCTCCGAGTGTGTTCAACGGTGAGCGAGCAGTTCGAAAAGATGTGGTCGGCTGGCGTCACGTGGTTCGGAGGAAACACGTGATAGTCTTCGGCCCTCCCGGCTGAGTGGTAGTAGTAGCCTTAATGTGGGAGCCCCCTAGTGACGGGGAGGAATTGGACACGACTAAATTAGGGTGAAAATCGGGGAAGAATCCAAAAAAAAAAAAGTAGAAGTGCACACACACACACACAAAAATACTCAATTACAGTAATGCAAGTAAATGTAATCCGTTACTTTCCACCTCTGGCAGGATGGACCTATCTAAATTTTGAGCCTATCCTCTAAATGTCCCAGTAGAAATTGAGACTCATCTGACCTGGCAATATTTTTCTTTTCTTGACCCTTTTTTTTTTTAGCCAAAGTGAATTGTAGCCTTAGCTTATTGTTCTTAGCTGACAGGAATGTCACTTCTACTGTTAGGTGTGGTCTTTTGCTGTTATATTCTATTTACTTAAGGTTTGATGTTTTGTGTTTTCAGAGATGCTCTTCGGCATATCTTGGTTTTTAACTAGGTGTTATTTGAGTTAGTGTTGCCTTTCTATCAGCTCAAACCAGATTGGCCATTCTCCTCTGAGCTTCGACAAAAACAAGGTATTTTCACACATAGAACTGCCACTCACTGAATATTTTCTTACGTTTTCAGACCATTTTATGTAAACTCTAAAATGTGTGAAAATCAAATCCCAGCAGGTCAGTATTTTTTTATCTGGCACCAACAACTATGCCATGTTTAAATTCATTTAAATCACTTTTCTACACATTTCTGACATCTTGATCATGTCTAAAGGCATTGAGTTACTGCCATGTGATTGGCTGATTAGCTGTTTGTGGTAATGACAGGTGTGCCTAATGAAGTGTCTCTTGAGTGTAGATTTTTGCATTTTTTAAAGCCTGTCTTAAAGTTTAATCTGTTTTTCAGTGTTTTTTTTTTTATATGAACATCTTTACTTCATAAAATAGTCTCTTATAGACGCAACAGCATAATAAATTCATCACTAACTTGAGTTTTTGCATATTCTCATACGACTGCACACAACTCCCAGCAACATTTCACAAACATACAAACAGCTCATGGTCTTCAGAGATCATCATTTGGTGCTTTGCCCTTCTGTTCCGTCACACAGATGGTGATAAACTTCGGACATTTGCGTGCACAGAGCTTGAAACCTACATGATGAAAAATGATTGCAGCTTTGTTTGAGACATAAATTCTTCCTGCACTAGAATGAGCAATTATTGCCGCACATTTGTCCTCATTTTTTACCGCACTCTGCAAGATGCTTTTCCAAATTCTCACATATAATGTAGGGAGAAAATCTGCACTGAAGCAAATCGTCACCTTTTCTGTAGTCGTATATCAACACAAGTGATTAGTTTTGATTCCAGTCATAGTAACAACAAGCTTTCAATGAAATTCAAACAGGCCAGCTAGTACTGACACATTGGGATTGACAGTAGAAAGCTGTGTCGCTGGAAGATGACAAACAACTTTTTGATTAACAACTTCTTAAACCACAATGGTGATTATTAATAATAATAATAATAAAAAACAGCAGCTTGGAGAGTTCTTTCGGCTGTAAGGTAGAGTTGCTGTCAGAGATTGACATACAGTGCACTTATCATGAATTTGAATGCCTTGCAAGCATTTTTTATTTGGTCTTTTTTGGTGCAGAATGATTGATTGTGCAACATATATCTTAAATAGAAGGAATATTGCAGGAATTTGGTGATTTAGTAATTTATTAGTTTTTTCAAAAATCAGCATAGGACACTAATTAAAAATACAACACTTAATTGTCCAGCAAGTTTTACCATTAGCAATCACTTTTGAATATTGGACCACTCTTCTTGGAGACACTGGTAGAGTTCTAATTCATTCATTGGTACAGTGCCCTCCATAATTATCTATTATCAAACGTTTGGAGTTTGCTAAGCGGTGCTGGGGCTTCAACTGGGACCGTGTTCTCTGGTCAGATGAGACCAAGATACAGCTTTTTCACTCTAAGTGGGTATGGCGGTACACAAAAGATGAGTATGCAGAAAAGCACCTCATGCCCACTGTGAAGTATTGGGGAAGATCGGTGATGCTGTGGGGCTGTTTCTCTTCCAGAGGCCCTGGAAACCTTGTTAGGGTGCATGGCATTATGAATGCTTTGAAATACCAGGACATTTTAAAGCAAAATCTGGTGGGCTCTGCCCGAAAGCTGAAGATGGAACGTCACTGGGTCTTTCAGCAAGACAATAACCCAAAACATGTGGTCAAATCTACACAGAAATGGTTCACCACACACAGAATCAAGCTCCTCCCATGTCCATCTCAGTCCCCAGACCTCAACCCCATTGAAAACCTGTGGAGTGAGCTGAAGAGGAGAGTGAAGAGGAGAGGAGGCAGGTCACTGGATGATTTAGAGACATTGTGCAAAGAGAAATAGTCGAAGATCCCTCTTTCTGTGTTTTCTAATATTGTGAAACATTATAGGAGAAGATTAGGTGCTGTTTTGTTGGCAAAAGGGGGTTGTACAAAGTATTAAACATCAGGGGTGCTAATAATTGTGGCACCCATGATTTGATGTAAAATAATTATTTCTTAACGTGGGTTTTTTTTTCCACTGAATAAATGCACTTGAATTAAAGGTTGGAATTTCCTCTTTTTTTCCATTGTGGTCCTATGTTATTCAGAACAAAACTGATTTTTTTAGAAGCTAAAGAACACATTTTAACCATGGGTGAAAATAATTATGGAGGGCACTGTATACTGGCAAGGACCCAACTTTAAAGCATGTTTGACAAATTTTGATTCGGCTTAGGGTCCAAAAGCTTAAAATTAAGCCTCCTTAATAAGCCATTCATTCTGCAACCAGCTGTGATGCAAGGTTTGGGGTCATTGGACCCTACTGTTTGAACACTTATAGGTTCACCCATCTAGCTGATGATTTGAGGTATGCTTATTCCATCCACTTTGTATAGTGTACCAGTTTCACTGACAGCAAAACATCTGCAAAGCATGATTTTTCCACAACCATGCTTAACAGTTACAGTGCAATAGGGTGTTCTTGGTGTTAAATGCCTTACCTGTACCTCCAAAAGCTGTCCTTAAAAAGTATTTTTCTTTGTCCATGTGGTCATCTGCAAACTTTACTTGAGGTAGAAGGTTCTGATTTTGGAGCAGGGGCTTCTTTCATGGCCACCAGCCATTCAGTCCATTGTGACAGAAAAGTCTTTGAACTGTAGAAAGTTACACTGGTGTTTCAGCAGCTTAAAATGAATGGACAGGTTGAAGTTGACAATTTGGGTGTTTTTCTAGATCTGGGTAAAGTGGCAACACCTTCCAATAACTTGTAATTACATATAATTCTTTGACCTGATCTTGACCTTGGAATCTGAAGCATGGAATCCAAGAGACATTGCTGGCTTAAATCTACAATCCTTTTTTCCAGATCTGTACTGAGCTGCTTGAACTGAGGCTCATATATTTGTGAAAGAACAACTGTTAGTTGTTTCACAACATTACATGCAATTATATGTTACTTTAAATGATGACAAAAAAGTATGATGTCTTCATGGCAATGGATTGTTTCCTGCCATTGATTATTTTATGTCCACTGAAAGTTTTATTCATGTTTGTAATGACTGTTACAAAGTACTGACGGTGCAGTCTCCTTCCATGAATGTTATATAAATATATCCTTGCAGAAAACGTACTATACAGTTTTTTAATGGAATAACTATGAGAAAAAAAATTCCAACAGCATCTGATCAAACATTCAACAGTGCTCTATTATGAAATCAATAGCCTTACTTTCTTGCATTACTTTCTTGAAATTTCTGTACTTCTAAGTTTTAGAAATTATGTTTTCAGTACCAAATCTATAATTTATTATTCTGCCCTTTTTCTAATATAATCAACTGATCATGCATATGATGGATTACTGCATTATACAATTTGACCGTGATGATGCAGAGCGCAGTCTTCGGACTCAGGTTGATGTGTAATTTCCATTTTAATAATCTTCCCTTTTGTGTCATTTTTGCATAATACTTGTGCTTTGTCCCAAGTGTAAATCAATTAGGAATGGCACTTTTGAAACCTTCATTTGAACACAATTCGCTGTTTTCAACAGTGCACAATGGAGAGCTTCTCGGGTTCCTTTCCCACAATATTTACAATAAATATTCAATGAGTCAACTTTAACCTAAACATGAAAGTTTCATCAGTACACAGAAAGCTGCAGTGCCCAAGAATCCAGATATTAATGCAGCTCTTAATATTGCCTTCCTAATTTTGACATTAATAATCTTTGTCTCAGGAACCTGCTGATATGACATTGTGCTCAAATAACAAAAACATTTGGAAGGGGAAAAAAAATCTCCTTGCTGGAAATAAATTGGTATAAGTGCAAAGCCCATCAAGCACCATGATTACATATATAATCATGGTGTTTGTAGGGGCTTTGCAAGTGCACTTACTGTATACCAATCAGGCACAACATTCCAATGAAAAACATGTCTAGTCTTGTCCCCTTGGGTCATGACTCCACAGGGCCTGTGGGTGTTCTGTGGTGTCTGGCTGGGATGTTGGTCACGGATCCTTTGTACTGTGGGTTGCAGGGTGGGCCCTTTATGGGTCGGATTTCTTTGTCCAGCACAACCCATGGGTGCTTGATCAGATTGGGATCTGGGGTGTCTGGGTCGGCAGCCTTGGGCTTGGCAGGCTGTGGTGCACTGGTTGTTCTGGTGCCTTTCTATCATAGCTAACATTGACATTTTTTAGCAGTTTGTGCTGCATTAGCTTTTCTGGAATTTGACCAGACAGGCTTGTCTTTGGTCCTTGCATTCATGGGCAAGCCTCGGGTAGCTGAGGAATGTTAGGGTTTTTATGCAGTTACTGTTTATATTTGTGTACATAATCATTTTTTTAATAATAATTGAAATTAGTGGTTCTTTCTTTTAAAGAAATGCAATTTCTAGTGCAGTAATTTTCTATCTTTATTTTCTATCTATATTAACTATCTTTTTATTTTAATTTCTTGCATACTGCACTGGTGGCTCAGTGGTAGGTGTTTCATTCTAGCTAGTAGGAAGGGCTCCAGGCGCAAAACCTGTGCCTAGCTTGTGTGTGCGGACTGGATGGTCAGCTGTGGCAACCCCTTGCCGGGAGCAGCCAAAAATCCAAAACAACTGTACTGTACACACTATTTTGCCACAGTAGTGATGAAATATTTCTCACAATATTACAACTTTGTTTTCTTGAAACATGATATGTAATGTAGTCTCAAAATGCACAATATTACAGTTGCTTTAAAACTATAGTATAGAGTC
This sequence comes from Clarias macrocephalus, assembly GCA_011419295.1. Taxonomy (NCBI): domain Eukaryota; kingdom Metazoa; phylum Chordata; class Actinopteri; order Siluriformes; family Clariidae; genus Clarias; species Clarias macrocephalus. Next base: position 32,585 of record JAAGKR010000616.1, on the reverse strand, counting down.
AGCACTGGCCGAAGTGCTAAATAACCTCTTGCTTGGTCCGGATTGTTGATTTGCTTCCACATTTTGATTTATTAACACAAGAGGTGTATTTATTGATAGGGACTTCAAAGTACTTCTGTAAGTCGTTTTGGACACAAGCGACTGCCAAATGCTGTAAATGTAAATGTTCCATTTTTATTGCCTTTGGACTTGTACACAGCACTTGACACCATTAGCAATGACATTCTAGTAGAATTATCGTCAGTATAAACAAACAAGTTTTGACTTGAGGATCTTATGGAACAAATAAATGGTTAGCTTGAGTGAAAAATTAGAAACTTGGGGATTCAAAAATCTGTGACCATTGGAGAAAACGCTTCTATTTTGCTTTCCTTTAAAATTAAATATAATAATCATAATTACAATTTCTTTTTTAAATCTTTCCAAATTCTAAATAAAAAAATATTTATTTTCCAATATGAAAAAAAAAATTCAATTAAATTATTTTTTAATTCAATAATATATTTTCAATATTTTACTTCTATGTTTATGATTTATCTATAATTTGAATCCCATGTAATTCCCTAAAACTGCATAAAAATCATTTGAGAAGAAGCCAAACTAAGAAATATGTTCTCTTGACCTCGTTATTGGACGATTGTAATGTGTTGCTGGCTGTCTGCCCTGCTGTCTCTTTTAGTAAAATTCAGCTTGTTCGGCTGGTGTCCTTACCAGAAGATTCAGCTTGTTCGGCTGGCATCCTTATCAGAAGAGTCAAATTACATTATGCAAGGGTTATTACTTAGTTACTTACAGTGTTAATCAATTTCCGCAGTGTTGTCAGTGTGTTCTCACTAAGAGATGTAAACCTGTACAATATGCTAAAAAGACTTTTAAAAAACTGTAGTTTTCCCATCATGCACCTTTGAATAAAAGGGACAGGGCTTGCAGGAAATACACAAAATACATATATAATATGAGTAGAAGAATTTGACATGTTACTGTACAATTTACAGTATTGTAGCATGGCAAGATTCTCAGCACATTAAAGTATTTGCAGCAAAAATGGACAAGATTATGTTGTCCATTTTATCACATAATTGACTCTTTTTAATTTAAAGCTTTCATTGAAATCTTTAAAAATTCTTTTAAAAAAATCAACCAAGGCTGTCTTTACTTTGAATAGGAAAAATAACAAATGAATCATCACACCACCTTTTCATTGTTTTCATATAACAGCATATTGTGTATAAAGGCATGTGTAAAAGTTGTACCAACGGTATCAAAAAGTAAGGTATCAAAAAGTTTCTAGATTTGTACAAGTTTCACAGATACAGTTGCTTTCGCCATACATCCTCCCTCAGACACCTTAAAACTGGCAGTAGAATTTACTCTTGATGGTCTGGCCCCTGCGGACGAATTCTCAAAAGTCAACTTGCGGTCCATGATGAAATAGCAGACATGGTAACAAATGTGGTCAGAATAGCACATGTTGCTCAGCTTCCAATGTACACAGGAGAATGTGTTTTGGAACACTGACCTAATAAGGTCTCTGTGACTGTGCGTGTGTAATGATTGGAGTCAAGATTGAGACTGCAAAGTATTACTGAGCATAACCACAAGGCGGCTCATTCCCCTCGCGGACACCTTAGGTTATGACGGAAGTATTCCCCAGGGAAAAGAGGGGAAAAGATGAAAAAAGAATGTTACTGGTATTGCCTCGTGGTATTTGGTAACCCAAGTCTTTTGTGACAAGTTGTGTATGTTTTTACTTGCTCCATTCATGTGTGAAAAGTTAACTAATTTGGACCAACCTCTATTGAACCAGCATTCATGGAACAATAAAGCAGAGTTGTGACTTTTTTACTCAACTTAGTGAGGTACTGATGGTAATGGCGTAAATGCAATTCACTGGTTACCACATTCTGGCCTCATTACAAATTGGCGCCCGGACATCTGTCAATAGTTCATGAGATTAAATTAATTAATTAAATTAATGTGAGGTTGTTCACCCACAACGATTCCCAAGGACTTGCGTTTGGCTTGTGCTTCTAGTATGTGTCCAGTATGGGGATTAACAAACGGCAGTGAGACTATGACATGGACTGCATGATGTGTGGTTGCCAAGGAGAGTGATGTTGGAGGTACTGTGAACAGTGGATTGTTCTCTTGTCATCCAGTTTGAATGTTCTTTCTCAAATTGCCTGTTTCCCACTTGGAATTAGAGTGATCAGAAAAAGAAAAAGAAAAAAAGAATACTTAAAATTATTTAAAAATAATTGTTGATTAAAGTGCAACAGCTTTTTTTGTTGTTGTTTTACTGATAAGTTTGTGGGGTGTATTTATAATGCTAGTTTATCTTGGTGTATACAACATACATCTGTGACATTATACAATGGCTTCCAATCAATACATACAGATTGACCACTCTGATTTTGACTCAGACTCGGACACACATACATCAATTAGATTACATTACATATATAAATTTTCATGCACAAAATATCCCTAGAGACCAGACTGCCCAAACACTTGAATTTAGTAATACATTGAGGGTGTTAGCAGCAGCACTTCACCACTCTAAACTAGAACCCCCTTGTGTTTTCAGAGGATGGTACCCTGACCTGAAGGATTGGTTATAGTCAGTGAACCATAACAGTTGCCTTTCAAAAGCTACACCTGATGCTGCGTGAAAACGCTATGGGAACATCTCTTTGTTCTCCAGTTGTGAAGCCTGTGCATGTCCAAAACGCCGAATACTTCGGCTTATAACCTCAGTCAAGTGATGTGACCGAATAAGGTGCACCTGCAGGTTATAAATAGGAGTGAACCGGAAACATCCTCAGAACTTTTTGTCTTCAGGACCGCGTTGTGTTTGTGTGTGTGTGTGTGCAAGCGGATAACGAAAGGAAAAGGAAAAAAGTAAAAGCATTAACTCACCGATATGGCGAAATTGGTTAAGAGATGTGTGCCTCCGTGTGCTAGATCTCTTTCGTAGGGCGATCTCCACGAATTTAGTTTTAAGTACTTTGGGGAAGAACACGCTCGCCTTGGGCTTCAGGGAGACTGTGAGTATTGCGATCTTCTCCCTATTAAGGTGTTTCGCGCGTTCCTGGGGCTCGCGTGCTGACCTGGCAGACGCGCACGAGACGGAATTCACCCTTTTTCTTGTGCTCTCTCCAGATCAGGAAGTTTTAGCTTCCGATTCTCAAGCGCGCTCCGGTGCTTCTTATGAAGGAGCAGAAGAATCTTCCTCTCTCGCTTATATGGAAGTAGCATCCTTACAACACTCCTCCAGTGTTGACAGAGCATTTGAGGAATTATTGGAGGTTATAACGCGTGCAGTCGAGCGGTTGCATATCGACTGGCCGCAGAAGCGAGATTCCTCCAATCGCTCCAAATTAGACGACAAGTTTCTGTTGGGTGGCCGGGGGGAGGAGTGTCAACGTCTCTCTCTCCCCTTCTTTGGTGACCTCCATGATGAGTTAACTATTTCATGGAGTAAGCCGTATTCATCACATGTTTTTGTGCCATCCACTTATTCGAATATCATTGATGCGAAAGCGCGCGGTTATATGATGATGCCCCAGATAGAAGGGACGCTTGCAGGCTATCTCTCTCCTGGGACATCATCCTCCCTGAAAAAGCCTACACTTCCCTCCAAGCCATGTACATTGACATCTGCTTTGGTGGGGAAAGCTTTTCAGGCTGGTGCTTCACTGCACACCATGGCGGGGCTATTGATGAGAGGGCATTTGCAGAGCTCCCCTGAGCCACAGATCTGTCTCTCCGTGCAACCAAGCAGACGGCCCGTGCTGTTGGCAATTCTATGACTGCCATGGTATCCACGGAGAGGCATCTGTGGCTGAACTTCATGGGCATCAAGGACAAGGATCGTGCTGTCCTCCTTGATGCCCCTGTCTCGCCTTCCGGCCTCTTTGGTGACGCTGTTAATTCCGTCGCCACTAGGTTTCAGGAGGCGAAGTTATACAAACAGGCCTTTGGGAGGTTTCTTCCCCGCCGTGCTGAAGAGTTGGGACCGTCGGCCACCCGGTCCTAACCAGGTCTGGCCCCTATTAAGCGTGAGGTGCAGAAGGAGACCGTGACCAGCCGCATACCCCCTCGTAAAGACTGGGGTGGGGCTCGCCAGTCTTCTAAATCTGCCTCAAAAAGACCGGACCTGAGGAGCTTCCTCTGTTCAAAGAGGAAGTCCTGAGGCTTGTGCGCCCGGGGCCATGGTGGTGTCTCCCCCCGGGGAGGGGCGCCTGGAATTCCTTCACAAAAAAGGACCTCTTTGATGGCACTCCCAGGACGCTGGTGTTCAATCCCTGCCACCACTGGTGTTTCGGGGAGCGTCGTTCTCCAACGAAATGTTGGGTGTTCGATCATCTCCTGCCACACTTCAGGATACCCAACACCTAACACCCCCCATCCAGGTAAAGTGTCAAAACTTGTGCCCCTTTCGGAGAAGCTGGTAGCGTGGAAACTATTGCAAGGCGTATCTCCTTGGGTACAAAGGACTGTAGCCAAAGGCTAGAGGATTCAGTTTGCACATCGTCCTCCGTGTTTCAACAGCGTCGCCTCCACTTCCGTGAAACCGGACTGAGCACATCTGCTGGCCCAGGAATTACAGACTCTGCTGGGCAAAGGGGCCATAGAACATGTTCCCCTTCCAGACAGAGAGTCAGGCTACTACAGTCAGTACTTCTTGGTTCCCAAAAGAGATGTGGGGTTGCATCCGATTTTGGATCTTCGCGGCTTGAACCGCTATCTCAGGAAATTCAGATTCAAAAAGTTGACTGTTAAAATGATTGTTTCTCAAATCCAACCAGAGGATTGGTTTGTGACAATCGACCTCATGGACGCATATTTCCATATAGAAATATTGCCACAGCACAGGAAGTTCCTGAGGTTCGCTTTCGGGGGTGAAGCTTACCAATATCGGGTACTTCCATTTGGCCTAGCTCTGTTACCCTGCACATATACAAAATGCATGGATGCGGCCCTGGCTCCTTTACAACTCCAGGGCATTCGTATTTTGAATTACATAGACGACTGGCTGATTCTGGCTCAGTCTCAGGAGCTAGCGCTTAGACATCGAAATGTCGTCCTAGCTCATCTCCATTCTTTAGGATTGAGACTCAACGCACTTTCCTATTCAGAGGACAACATATTTAGGTGTCACATGGGATTCGGTCATAATGCGGGCACAGCTGTCTCCTGCTCGTGTCGAATCCATTCTCAACACCCTGAAGGAAATCAAGCTAGGCCAGAAGGTGACTGTTCATCACTTTCAGAGATCTCTAGGTCCACGGTGATACCTTTGGGCCTTCTGCACATGAGAGCGTTTCATCTGTGGCTAAGACCCAGGGTATTTCATTCAAGGGCCAATCCCCAGAGGCTAATAAGGGTTACACACTGTGGGCTTCGTACCCTTTCTCCAGCAGTTGAGTGGCTACCATGTCCTAGTGCGAGTGGACAACACCGCGGTAGTCTCGTACATAAATCGCCAGGGTGGACTGCGCTCGCGCCGCTTGAACAAGCTAGCGCACCAGGTTCTGCTTCGGGCACAGGACAAGTTCTTGTCCCTCAAGGCGATTTACATTCGGGGCATATGAATGTAGGAGCGGACTTGCTATCCAGACAAGATGTGATACATGGGGAATGGAAACTCCACCCCGAAGTAGTCAGTCAAATCTGGGAAATATTTTATGCAGCAGAGGTGGGCCTCTTCGCCTCGCAAGAGGCGGCACAATGTCCCCTTTACTACTCTCTGACTCCTCCAGCTTCCCTGGGTCTGGACGCGATGGCCCACACGTGGCCCAGATTACGCATTTATGCGTTTCCACCGATAGCTCTGCTACCAGGAGTCCTGGCAAGGCTCCGTCAACAGGGTTTTTGCTTCTTATTGATAGCGCCCCATTGGCTGACCAGAGTGTAGTTCTCAGATCTAATATCTGTCGTCAACGGCTCACCCTGGGTGATTTCAGTGAGGAGGGATCAGGTCCAGGCATGCCAGTAGTGCGGCATTGAAACGCAGCATCTCGTTCCCGCTTTATCAGGGAACAGCGTTACAGCCAAATAAACCGAGACGATTCTCACGTAATTTCACGACACCCAGGTACAACGCCGCATTCTTCAAAGGAGAGCTCAGAAAATGTTTTGGTGTTTACGGGCCTCACATTAGACGTGGAAATTATTTTGTGATTTTTTTAGGACTGTCTTCCTACCTCCTAATGGTTGCCAAAGGTTCTATCAGTCGTCCAGTCCAGCAGAAATGACACCTTGCGATGTTTTATATCGTTCTAGACTTGGTGTCATGGTACATAGTGTATATGCCCGAGTTGCAACACAAATTTAACAGGTGGTTAAAAGGGCACAAGGGCACTCCACCAGGTCTCCTTTTACTCACAACAAATGAACAACACAAATAAGGATAATTTTGGTACATGAATAAAATCATGGTGATTGTCCACTCAAGGGGAGTACTCGGAAAATCGCATACACCTAGACAAAGCAATCCTACGTCAAGGATTGGGGAAGTATCTGATTTAGATGCAGCATCTTCTCAACATCAGCACACTTTAGGATGTCTGAAGTGTTACTTCTCAGTCGCACTGGAACTTAAAAAGCATCTAAAAACCTTCGGCCACAAGTATTCCCTGGGGGAAAAAAGAGGACGTGTTAATGCAATATTTTTGTGACGAATTGTGTATGATACCGAAATATCCTGACTGTTCATTTATGAGCAAGTTAACTCATTTAGACTTTAGAGCCAGTCTTGTGCAATAAAGCAGAGTTGTGATTTCTTCCTCAACTTAGTGTAGTGATTTTTGTAGCCGATACGGCTAACAGAGGTACTGATGCTAATGGCCTATATGTAGTTCATTGGTTACCATATTCTAGCATCTGTTAACGTGTTGCAAAACTAGTTTTGAAACTTTTTGACACCACCTTGTATACAGCAATCTGATATGCACTAATATAGTTGGTACAAGAATTAAAACACTTACAACTAATTAAAGCTCATCATAAAGTCTTTTAAAAGAATTTAAAGCACCATAATTTACTGAGTAACAGATTATTGTACCTTATTTATACAAAAAGTCACCAGTTAAAGATGTTGTGTTGCTGCTCTTGCTTTTAAGAGACAAATTATGTCTCTTACATACTGGTATAATCGGGTGCTGAGCTGGCAACCCAGCCCTGAAAATAACTGCCACAGAACAAGCAAATAACAATCTGCAATGATTTCTTGTAGACCCTGTGTAAAAAGTGCTTTTTAAGATCTAGAATGGCCTTTTAAACAACTTGGAACACCTTGCAAAACCTGCCCAGCTGCACAGACAGGTCTTAAAACAATGAAGTGAAGATCGATTTGTTCTTCAAATTGATGGACTTTGTTGTTGATAATAATGAATTTATAAAACTAATAAACTGGTATTGCAAAAATACTACAGAAACTTCTATGCTATCATACCTGAATTACTTAGCACATGATCATCCATTTTTACTCCAAATTTAATGTCGATTGATAAAATTATTGTCTTGTACATGATTTTTTTACTAGGAAACACAATAGAGGTTCTGTAATCTAACAAAGGTAGGCCAAATCAACACAAACAACAGATGGTTTGCTCTTCAAGAAATGGCAGCATTAATACAATAATCCACTCTGCAGCCACAGCGCGTCCATATTAGCATCTTCGTTTCTTGGAAAAGATAAAAAGGGGGAAAAAATGATGAGAACTTCACACCTTTGTGCAAACATTTATAATTCTTTTTTGGTCAAGTCTAAATGAATGTCATTCTGAACACATGCTTCAACAAAAAAAGAATAGGCACGAGGAAATGCTGTCCTTTTGTCCAAAGCAGATAAAATGATAAAAACGAGATATTGAGCTTTTTTCTTTTCAAACCTTTGCAAACTTTTAATTTGAATAAATAAATAACATCAAGCTTTTTAAATTACTCATCAGCTAAATGTCTCATAACCATACTGTGCTTGAAGTCTTTGATAAATGTTCTGTACATCAGTTTTAAACATTAATTCAGGAGAAATTCCCCATTTAGCTTGAATGGCCCTGTTTCTGACAGGTGCCATTTTAATGATATAGTTCAATGATAGTCACTCATATATACATCATGCATACTGTATATACCATACACATTACAGTATTTAGAAAAAAATCATTTTAAAGTAAATTTGGGTTTATTCAATGTGATAAGAGTTTAAGAAATTAAGCAAAAAAAATAATGTCTAATATGATGCAATAACTGAACGTGTTAACGGTGGGGAGCAATTTGTAGAATGTAATTTCAGCAGAATTGCTTTTTAATCAAAACCAACACAAAACAGGAGAGTTTGAGTTCCCTTATTATATTCAAGTTAATATTTCTTGAATTATGTGGCACATTTGGGTTGTTATTGACTGAAAGGCTCATTTAGAATTACATGGGTTCTGAACATACTGTGGATTTGGTTTCTGGAGGTTTGCAAGTAACAGATCGTTACATCTTTATCAATACCGTTGGTCTAGCATGCATTAGAAAAAAAGATCTAAAAACACAGGCCAAAAATGCCTTTTAGAGGTATGCACTTCAGTGACATTTACAGATAGCTACATATCAAAGGTTTAAATAATAAGAACACCAGCTAAAAAAAATAAAGTGCTTCTTTTTCTGAGAATCTAGGTGATGTAGCAGTCTTACACAAGAAGTATCCATAATGTTATGCGCTGAAATGAATCGAAACACAAATCGATATTACCGTAATGAACTGAGAAACAACACTAAAGGTCACGGAGATGAATAGAGCCATTGCTTTGACACTTTTTTGTCGGGGCATGTTACATTGTTCTCTGAGTGAAATGTCACTAAACCGCATGGTGTGTTCGCTGTCCTCCTTTTCTCTTCATTCTTACAATAACTTGGCATCTCTCCTTCAGATGTCCTGGCTACAGCTCCAACCATGTGTTTACATCCTCATTTAGCACTATGAGATGGGAGGAAAACAGCATATGGGCAATTTGCATTCATTTCTTTGCTTCTGTCAGTTATCAATTGATTTACAGCTTCAAAAGCTTTTGAGAGATATGCTGAAAGCTGTACAGTATTTTAAAGTCCTAATAGACTCTTTGTGATGAACTGAGACCACCCCTAACTTATGCTATTATAATCATTTCATCGTTACAGCTAAAATACTTATCGAAGTCGGGAAATTGTTATATAATTGGCGATAGAGACTTTAAAATACATGGACCGTTTCAAAGTCTTGCTGATATAAAAGAAAGCAGAACTCAAGGGAAATGGTCACAGCTTGATAAAATAAAGGTTCAAAGATCAAGCTCATGCTGTGTCCATTTAGGCAATAGAGAACAATTATTTATAGTTCTTTCTGATCTTTGACAAGCTGGAATGATGGGAGGTGAATAATTTGTATATTTGCAGTAATACTCTTGTGTGAATCAATTCAAAGACAAAAAGTTTTTTTGTTTATTTTTTTTTATTAACACAGGCACATGGAGAGATAATAAGCAAAAACTATTGTTTTATGCTGCTAAGTCTAATAGCGTCTTGAAAAATTGTGTTGAGGTTCATGTTGAGTAAGTTTCAGTGTTCCTTTTCAAAAGCTACACTCGATGCTGCGTGAAAACGCTATGGGAACATCTCTTTGTTCTCCGGTTGTGAAGCCTGTGCATGTCAAAACCGCCGAATACCTTGGCTTATAACCTCTGCCAGGCATGACGTCACCGAATAAGGTGCACCTGCAGGTTATAAATAGGAGTGAACCGGAAACATCCTCAGATCTTTTTGTCTTCAGGGCCGCTTTGTGTTTGCGTGCGTGTGCGCAAGCGTTAACGAAAGCAAAAAAATAAAAATAACAGCATTAACTCACCGATTTGGCGGAGATGCTTAAGAGATTCGTGCCTCCCTGTGATAGATCTCTTTTTTTCTCTTTTTTTCTTTTTGTCTTGAGTGCTTAGGGGAAGAACATGCTCGCCTCGGGCTTCAGGGAGACTGTGAGTACTGTGATCTTCTCCCTATTAAGGTGCTCCGTGGCGCATTCCTGGGGCTCGCGTGCTGATCTGGCAGACGCGCACGAGACAGAATTCCCCCTTTCTCTCGTGCTCTCTCCGGATCAGGAAGTTTTAGCTTCCGCTTCGCAAGCGCGCTCCGGCGTTTCTTGTGAAGGAGCGGAAGAATCTTCCTCTCTCGCTTCCATGGAAGTAGCCTCCTCACAACACTCCTCCAGTGCTGACAGAGCTTATGAGGAATTATTGGAGGTTATAACGCGTATGGTCGAGCGATTGCATATCGACTGGCCACAGAAGCGAGATTCCCCCAAGCACTCGAGATTAGACGACAGGTTTCTGTCGGGTGGCCGGGGGGAGGAGCCTCAACGTCTCTCTCTGCCCTTCTTTGGTGACCTCCATGATGAGTTAAGTCTTTCATGGAGTAAGCCGTATTCATTGCGTGTTTTTGTGCCATCGACATCGACTTATTCGAATATCATTGATGTGAAAGCGCGCGGTTATATGATGATGCCCCAGATAGAAGATACGCTTGTGGGCTATCTCTCTCCTGGGACATCATCCTCCCTGAAAAAGCCTACTCTCCCCTCCAAGCTGTGTAGATTGACATCTGCTTTGGTGGGGAAAGCTTTTCAGGCAGCAGGTCTGCAAACGCCCTGTCATTAATAACCCTGAGCACCCTTAAGGACCTGAGCACCGGCGGGGTTATTGATGACAGGGCGTTTGCAGAGCTGCGCCGAGCCACAGACCTATCTCTCCGTGCAACCAAGCAGACGGCCCGTGCTGTGGGCCGTTCTATGGCTGCCATGGTATCCACGGAGAGGCATCTGTGGCTAAACCTCACAGGCATCAAGGATAAGGATCGTGCTGTCCTCCTTGATGCCCCGGTCTCACCTTCCGGCCTCTTTGGTGACGCTGTTAATTATGTCGCCACTAGGTTTCGGGAGGCAAAGCTATATGAACAGGCCTTTGGGAGGTTCCTTCCCCGCCGTGCTCAAGAATCGGGACTGTCGGCCACCTGGTCCTGGCCAGGTCTGGCCCCTATCAGGCATGACGTGCAAAAGGAGAGCGTGACCAGCCACGCACCCCCTCGTAAAGACTGGGGTGGGGCTCGCCGCTCTTCTCAATCTGCCTCAAAAAGACCGGACCTGAGGAGCTTCCTCTCTTCAAAAAGGAAGTTCTGAGGCTCGTGCGCCCGGGGCAATGGGGGTGTCTCCACTCGGGGAGGGGCGCCTGGATTTCCATCACAAAACAGGGCCTCCTCCCTGGCACTCCCAGGAGGCCGGTGTTCAATCCCCGCCACCACTGGTGTTTCGGCGAGCGCCGGTCTCCAACAAAATGTTGGGTGTTCGGTCATCTCCTTCCACACTTCAGGATACCCAACACCTAACACCCCCCTATCCAGCCGAAGTGTCAAAACTCATGCCCCTTTCGAAGAAGCTAGCAGCGTGGAAACTACTGCCAGGCGTATCTCCTTGGGTACAAAGGACTGTAGCCACAGGCTAAAGGATTCAGTTTGCACATCGTCCTCCGCATTTCAACGGCGTGGTCTCCACTTCCGTGAAACCGGACCGAGCACATCTGCTGGCCCAGGAGTTACAGACTCTGCTGGGCAAAGGGGTCATAGAGCATGTTCCCCTCCCAGACAGAGAGTCGGGCTACTACAGTCGGTACTTTTTGGTGCCCAAGAGAGATGGGGGGTTGCGTCCGATCTTGCATCTTCGCGGCTTGAACCGCTATCTCAGGAAATCCAGATTCAAAATGTTGACTGTCAAAATGATTGTTTCTCAAATCCAACCAGAGGATTGGTTTGTGACAATCAATCTCAAGGACGCATATTTTTATATAGAAATATTGCCACAGCACAGGAAGGTCCTGAGGTTCGCTTTCGGGGGCGAAGCTTACCAGTAACGGGTCCTTCCATTTGGCCTAGCTCTCTCACCTCTCACATATACAAAATGCATGGATGCGGCCCTTGCTCCTTTATGACTCCAGGGCATCCGTATTTTGAATTACATAGACGACTGGTTGATTCTGGCCCAGTCTCAGGCGCTAGCGCTTCGACATCGAAATGTCATCCTAACCCATCTCCATTCCTTAGGATTGAGACTCAACGCCACAAAGAGCGTTCTCTTTCCTGTTCAGAGGGCAACATATTTATGTGTCACATGGGATTCGGTCACAATGCGGGCACAGCTGTCTCCTGCTCGTGTCGAATCCATTCTCACCGCCCTGAAGGAAATCAAGCTAGGCCAGAAGGTCACTCTTCATCACTTTCAGAAATCTCTAGGCCTCATGGCAGCTGCGTCCACGATGATACCGTTGGGCCTTCTGCACATGAGAGCGTTTCAGCTGTGGCTAAGAGCCAGAGGGTTTCATTCAAGGGCCAATCCCCAGAGGCTAATAAGGGTTACGCTCCGGGGGCTTCGTACCCTTTCTATGTGGTTCAGACCCCGGTTTCTGACTTTGGGTCCCACTCTAGGTCCGTCTTACAACCGTCTAGGTTGTGCTAACAACAGACGCTTCCCTCATGGGCTGGGGTGCGGTCTTGGATGGCCGTCCAGCACAAGGGAGCTGGATAGGTCATCTTCTCGTGTGGCACATCAATTGCCTCGAAATGATGGCTCTTCCTCCAGCAGTTGAGAGGCTACCATGTCCTAGTGCGGGTGGACAGCACTGCGGTAGTCTCGTACATAAATCGCCAGGGTGGACTGCGCTCGTCCCGTTTGAAGAAGCTAGCACACCAGATTCTGCTTTGGACACAGGACAAGTTCCTGTCCCTCAGGGCGATTTACATTCCAGGGCATATGAATGTAGGAGCAGACTTGCTATCCAGACAAGCTGTAAAATATGGGGAATGGAAACTCCACCTCGAAGTAGTCAGTCAAATCTGGGAAAGGTTTTTATGTAGCAGAGGTGGACCTCTTTGCCTCACAAGAGGTAGCACAATGCCCCCTTTACTACTCTCTGACTCCTCCAGCTCCCCTGGGTCTGGACGCAATGGCCCACACGTGGCCCAGATTATGCCTTTATCCGTTTCCACCCATAGTTCTGCTCCTGAGTCCTGGCGAGGGTCCGTCAACAGGGTTTTTGCTTCTTATTGATAGCGCCCCATTGGCCGACCAGAGTGTGGTTCTCGGCTCTAATATCTCTCCTCGACGGCTCACCCTGGGTGATTCCGGTGAGGAGGGATCTTCTGTTTTAGGCACGGGGGACAATAGTTCATCCCCGGCCTGAGCTCTGGAACCTTCACGTTTGGCCCCTGAGGGGGACCAACTAAGACATGCTGGTCTTCCAGCCAGCGTAATTGAAACCATTTTAAGTGCCAGAGCTCCCTCCACTAGAAGAACTTACGCCCTCAGATGGAGTGTATTTGAAAATTGGTGCATGGCAAGACATGTAGACCCAGTTCACTGCCAGTTTCAGTGCTGGAGTTTCTGCAAGAAAAGTTGTCCTCGGGCTTATGCCCTAGTACTCTCAGAACGTATGTAGCCGCTATTTCGGCTTGTCACGCTCTGACCGATGGGGTTTCTGTGGGGAAGCACCATTTAGTTGCCCGTTTTATTCGTGGAGCTAAACGGTTGAGGCCGCCCACTAGAGCGACGGTCCCTTCATGGGACTTAGCTATCGTACTCGAATGCCTGGCTGACAACCCTTTCGAACCACTGGAGTCAGCGTCTGTCAGGCTTCTGTCTCTTAAGATGGTTTTTCTTATGGCTATTACTTCTTTGAAGAGGATTGGGGATCTGCAGCCTCTGTTAGTCTCCCCATCCTGCCTGGACTTTGCCCCTGGGCTAGTCAAAGCTATTCTGCATCCTCACCCGAACTATCTTCCCAAGGTTCCATTCTCGACCATGCACTCAGTTGTTCTCTAAGCCTTCTGTCCTCCGCCTTTCACAGCTCCGGAGCAGGAAAGACTTCACTTACTGTGTCCAGTATGTGCTCTTCGGATTTATGTCCACCGCACTAGCCAGTGACGTAAGTCAGAGCAGCTCTTTATTTGCCATGGGGGTCGCAACCGGGGCGCGGCCGCCACTAGACAGACTCTGTCACACTGGGTGAGAGATGCTATTGCCCTAGCCTATGAGGCACGTGGTCACACTTCGCCTCTGGGAATCAGGGCTCATTCAACCTCATCACTTGCCTTGGCAAGAGGTGTCCCCCTGCAGCAGGTGTGTGATGCGGCGGGCTGGTCCTCTCCACGCCCGTTTATTAGATTTTATAGTCTGGATGTCAATGCTACTCCGGGTTCGCGGATCCTTGAGTCAGCATCCCAGAGCTAGGTCTGAGACCTCCTCGGCTATTGTGCGCACACGCTACACAACCTGTCTTTGGAGTCACTTGCAGTGAGGCGGCGTTGGTATTCTCGTTCCCATAGCATTTTCACGCAGCATCTCGTTCCCACTTTATCAGGGAACAGGGTTACAGCCAAGTAACCCGAGACGTTTTGTAATAAGCTATGTGGTAAAGATTTTTGGCTTTGCTGTATAAGATTTTCTTGAATCTTTTAGATTTTTTGTGATTCATGTGCTATGTTGTAACGTTTTGTAGTACTGTATGTTGTAAAGTTAAAAGCAGTAACTTCATATAAAAGATTCCCCAACATAAGGAAGTCTTGTGTTGTTTTTTATGGTTCTAAAATTTGTGGAAACACAATAAACATGTGAAGGAATGATTGTTAATAGCTGCTTTAATATGAACTAGTTAAAATATAACTTGTTTGTTGATTGTTCTGTGCCGTACCAAGTGTGTGAGCCCCGGCTCAGTGGAGAACACATCTTGGAACTAATCCACTAACTCATTCAGCTCTTGGTGCTGTGTAGGAGTGAGATTAGCCAATCAGATTAACTCACAGCCCTGAGCATGGGTGAGAGAGTAGCGAAAGATGAGACAGTATTGGAACGGTTCAATCCATTTATCTAATACATTCACATGATAAAGACCAGTTGCAGTCTGTAGTTCACTGGTTACATTGGTTCCTCTACTGTGTAGGGTCCTTGCCACCTGGTCAGGAACTTACAGGTGGCTCTGGGAAGTAATAAGAGCACCTTGCCACCAGACCAGATCTCCAGGGGGTGCAGCCCAGTTCTAGGTTTGTCTATGTTCTGCCATGTGCTTTTGAACTATAAACTTCGTACATATTCAATCACTAGACTGTATGGGGAGGGGTGCTCTTCCCAGGCTTCCTTTACCACATCAAGCCGACCTTGTAGTCTCTTCCGAACAGCTCAAATGGGGGTGGATTTGTATAGCACTTTTAACAATGCTCATTGTCTCAGAGCAGCTTTACAGAATCAAAAGGAAATATGAAACTTTGAATGAAAAGTGAATAAAATATGAGAAAGTGTGTATAAATCAAAATGATTTGATTGTTCCTGATGAGTAAGAGGGTGACGGTGGCAAGGAAAAACTCCCTGAGATGGCAATATATAATTAATTAGATGAACCAGACTCAACAGGAAACCCATCCTCATTGGGGTGATAATGGATATCAGGCATTGTTGTGCAGTTATACTGTGTATTAGGCAGCTGGAAGTTTTTTTATATAACATTTGATGTCTTCAAGTTAATATGGAGTACAGTTCATTATTCGAGGCTCAGGACATAAAAGTTGTATCTTGTCTGTGAGTAGCTACCTGGGTAGACCAACACGGCTGAAGAATAATTCCAGTTCTCTCACGATGTTCTTTAATGTAGCTTTGTGAAGGGGGATGGCTTCTGCATACTGCATTGTGGAGTCGACCATGACGACAAGGTACTCATGGCTTTTTGCTAATTTCGGGAGTGATCTCACGGATCAAATGGAATGCTGATGATGAAGGTTGGCTTTTTGGGCACAATCTTCTAGCATTCGAGGCAGCACTGGCAAAAGTTCTTTACTTCCGCCTCTGGCTGCTAGAGAGACTGCCACGTCCAAGGAGTTCCTCTTTCAACTGGTTATAGTCATCCACTTTGTTTGGCACGAGCACAAAGTAGGCTTGTTAAGCTTCCCTGGTTAAAAGAGGGATTATGGTGCCACTCCACTCTTTTATCGGCCAATAAGCACTAGCTATAGGTATCCGGCCACTATTTATTCGTTCATTCATTTTCAGAATGTTAACAGGTAACTTGTAACTGCAGAGTCAACTCTTTGGATTTTGCAAAAATTAAACTATATCTGAAAATGTATAAAGTCACATTTTCATAAAACTTAACACTCTGTATGAGTGTGTGTGCACATCAACTAATCAAAAAAAAAAAAAAAGAAATTATACACTAAAAATTAGAGACATTTTAAATTCTCAAGCCAGCTCTTACTTTTTACTAATGACACCACTGATGGGCAAATATCTTCCTTCTTCTTCTCAACGGATGTATGTCTTCCAGCTTATTCGCTTATGCCAGAATCCGTCTCCGTGATGCTAGGCATGTAATTACTGACACTACTCATCCAGCAATAATGTGTGCTGTCTGAGATTAGCATTTAATTGATGATAATGTCAAGACTACCGTGAGATGCTGCGCCTGCTACAGGATGGCAGTGCATTGAAGGGATGAAGGGAAATGAAGTGTTATAACAAATGACTGAAACTGTGTCTTAGAAGACCGTGCTTCATTAGACAACCTAGTGGTGGGTGGTCCAATAGAGGAAACTGGTCAAGCAGTAGCAAGACCCGAATATCATTTTGAATCATGTATACAGACATGCAAGAAGTAAATAGATAGTCATAATTTCATGATTAAAATGTATGCGCCAAAAATTGTTACATTTGGTAAGTATAGTAAGTGTAAGTAAATAAGTTTAGCTATTGAATTAATATTTTGTTGACTTTCCTTTAGCAACTTAGTTAAGATCAATATCTTGCTTAGGTATATGGTAAAATGAAACAATTGTGCTTCATGCTGTGATCTTGAAACAACATAAAGACATCTTTTAGAAGCTCCAGGTCATGGTCATAAAGTGAATTTAAATTCTCTTAATGGTAAAAAGGGGTATTTGAAGGTTCCTATGTATTTGTCTTTGGCACAGTCCACAATCAGAATGTCCAAAATTCAAGGCTCTTTGGAAATTAGATATTATTAATGCATACTTTTTTAATCGTAAATCTATGTTTACTTCTTGCATGTCTGTGTATTTGCGTAAAAAAGAAAGCGGACTTTCAAATACAGAAATTAGCCAACTTTATCACCACAAACCATTAACGCATTATAATTAATTGTCAAATATATATCAGCAAACTGGTGACAGAATCATGGGCAACCAAGGGTTTCCCATGTCTATGGGTGACCAAAGACCAGCCCTTGTGGTCTGGTCCCACAGAAAAACCAGTGCAGCACAAATCTCCAAAAAAGGTCAATGCTGGCACAAGAACAAACAGCACACTACAACCCACTGCACATATGCCCCAGCAGGCAAAGAGCCCAAGACCGCCAACCCCGTCTAACTCCTAATCCAACTGATCACCCATGTGATGCACTGAACAAGCAAGTCCAAACCACCAAGGCTCTACCCCACAATCCACAGCATCCAACAGATTCCCTGCTAACATCCTGGTGGCAGACACCACACCACAACCCCCAAAGACCCTGTGGAGCCACAACCCGGAGGGCCATAGCCACCCAAGTGGCACAGAGGGAACTACACAATACTGGGCATAATGTTTTGTGTTGTAATGTTATGGCTGATTGGTTTAGGTGTCGCATAATAACTGGTGTTACAGTAGTCTTTCCTGATATTTTATTGATTGTGTTGACTTTCACATGCTTTTAATTCTTCCTTATTTGTTATATAGAATATATCCATCAGATTTCTATAAAATATCTCCATCTTTGTTTCTTCTGGATTTTAATGGAACATTTGAACATGCTTTTTGAAGTACAGTATACACCTTTTTATTCTGTTAATAAACCAGAGAGCATTCTGATGCTTCATCATGCATGTGTGTGATTGGGTCTCCCCCGATTTCAACAAGCATGTCAAAGCATAGAGGACAGATCTAGCATTTCATTCATTAAACTTTAAACCAAACAACTTGTGTGTAAAATCAAATCAAGTTCCATTACGGGTGCAGGAATCAGGATGTGATCGAGTCGAATTGGAGGAAAGATTCTACTAGAACGCACTGTATGTGACTGCATAAGTGTATGTTTCTACATTTAATAGCAAATTTTCTGCCACTTTGTAAACTCTTTTTTTTATTTTACATTCTAGCTGTCATTTTGTTTATTCTTCTCACTTACTTCAGAAGTTACTTCATGGTAATAATCACATGATACAAATGTGAAATGTACACATAGTTTACGCACAAATAATTTCTTACGATCCATTTTTTCCCAAGGGATTTTTGAACATGATTAAGTTGTGTTTGTTTTATTTTTGCCACTTGATTCATTTATGTTCACTTGTGATTTCTGCATGTTTCATTGCTTGTAAAATATGCTTTAAAATGGATTAAAGGTTTAATGTATGTACACAATGTAATGCACAATATTTACAAAATACAGTAACGTATGTATGCAATGCGTAATATGTACTGTAAATGTATAGGGAAACACTTTAACAAAACTCAAGGTCAGTGTAGAAATGAGGTTGTTGGAATATGAACAAATTTCTCGTGTACTGTTTTTGTACTTCTCGAGATGCCAAGGTTTTCACACTGACCTTGTAGATCAGCCATGAATTACAGTTAATCAGCAATTCATCAAAAAATTACTTTGGGAGATCTTTCCTTAGGTCATGGATAAAAAAGATTGGATATACCTAAGGGATATTAAACAAGGAGAAGTTAAAGAACAAACACATTTCATAATGCTGCATCAGGGGATGTCATTTTATCCTCACCTCATCAGTGGTCCACAGTTGTGACCTAGTTTTATACTGGATTGTCCTTCAGTTTATTTCGAAACAGAAGTAAAAAGCAATACCATTCTCTATGACCTATATTCATATTATGAATAGATTCATAAGATGTAACAATACAGTAAGGCATTATATACTGTACTTTTTCATAACTATTTTATTATAGTCCTGATTTATTTATAGCTTAAAATGCATCATAAGGTGTGTTTATAATAATCACCATTACAAAAGTCAGACAGAGAGAGGAAGAGGGAGAGAGAAAGGTAAATTGTAATGGTTCGAAAGTTATTTAAAAAAATGTTGCATGATTGAATGCTTTATCCCTCATGCTGTACTCCAGTTAAGTCTGACCGATTTTCATGTTTCCTTTCTAAAATTGTGCAGTTAATTACATCCGTTTGTCATGAGGTTCCATGACTTTGTTCACACATGGTTTTTAAACATAAAATAAATGTAAAATATTTTTATAAAGAACATTGTTTTATGGGACTTTTATACACTCATGGTGTAAACTGGTCGAAAATAACCGCAAAAGTCATTGCAAATAAATGGGTGAGACTACAATTAGGGTATAAAACAGAGTCCAAGTTCATTTTCTACACTCTTTTTTTTACCTCTTTTTACTTTACCCACACCTCAATATGCAGATGTCTTAAAGCGAACTCCTACTTTTATGGTCTCCTTTCGGCAAAAAAATAAATAAATAAAATTCCTGGATGTCATCCCCACCCAAGAGAAGAGGTCGGCTTCCAGGTGAAAATGTCATCAATATGACCCCAGGGCCAACACAATATGCCATATCCCGAGTGGATGACATCAAGTCCTGTTTTCAATTTTTCCTCATGGACTTTTCAATATCATCCATGTGTCAGCTTATAATAGCTTTGTGGTTTGGAGGGAGATCAATTCATGCTGGTAGGAGGGCAAAAACTACCAGAGGAGACCTTTTCTTGAAGAACTTAGCAGAAGCATGATGGAGCCCCTCATTCAAGGTCGCCGACACTCTCCACAAACATCATCTTCTGCTGCACTGGAAAGAGTCATACAAGCAACAGCAGCAACATCCATGACTAGGAAAGAAAGAGGAGGCAAAATAAATAAGGTGCTGACTGTGTGCACCAAGAGATAAAAAAAAAGCTTTTTATGCACAGATGTGATGTATATATTTGCAAAAAACATGCAACAATCTCAATATATCACCCAACATGCTCATGAGAGGACAAAACGAGGAATATTGGGGTGACACAATATGTACTACAGTACATGAGGAAATTATAAATGTGTCCATAGAGTGTTTATTTCAAGCATTACTTTTTTTTAACATACAGTAGTTTTTCGCGGAAATGAGTTTGGTAAACATTTCAGTGAACATTTCAGTGATTTCTGTGATAAATATTACAATAGGTTTCATCTTAGTGTTTGTTATTGTCAAAATAATATCTCTAAAATAATGTTTTCCAGAAAAGGAAAAAAAAGTGGTGTGGGTCCTGCAGGACATTAGTGATGGGATGTTTGGATCATTTTATGACTCTGTGCTTTGAATCTCATTCATCAAAATGAACAAATCGTTTTTTGAGTCATTTAGTTAATTTAGTTCTTTTGATCAAAAAAAAAAAAAGTTACATTTTCAATAAACAGACCTCCGACACATCTACATATACAAGTTTTGGCTATCGTTCCGGTAATTAAACTATTACAATGCAGCTAAGGACATATTATGATAAACAGAATGAGAAGCTCACCTCTCATATCTTTACTTTTATGTACTGTTTCCTGTACATAACGGAATAAAATTATCCAGGTCAAAAGTGACCGGGAACATTATGAGTATGAGCTAAAAACAAACATAACGGTTATGGTGCGTTGTAATGTTTTGCACCATATCACAAAGCCATTACCTTACGCAAAAATATATATATATTTACTCTCAATATATAAACTGTCAATATATTGAATTATTTAGTTTTCTGATTTAAATATATTTACAATATACTGAATAATATAATGTATTAATATAAAGAAAAATACACAGGAATTGCTGTTTTTCATATATTAAGAAATATATTTAAATATTTAAATGTATGCAATTTTATATTTAACAATATACTTCATAATATATTGAATTTGATTAAATATATCTATCTTTGTATTTATTTTACAGTATGCTTATGCAATATGCCTACGGCACATTTGCTTATACAAGAGCCATATACAAGACCATCAAAAAAAAAAAAAAATCCCCGAAAAACAACACACAGTGATGAGCCACAACAATCACCACCTGAGACCAGTCAGTGTCCATACTGACCTCTGTCCACGATAAAACAATAAAACCAGCAGGTTAACAATATTAAAAATACTACAGTTTACTAATACCACTAATTTGATCGAATCGAGCCAATGCGTAAAAATAAATACACAAATGGAATGAACTTCAATGTGCAAAATACAATATACAGTTTTTATTGTGTAAAAAAATACAATTTACACAATATAACAGATACCAGCAAAATCTGTGAAATCAAGACACTAAATTATAGAAAATGTCACACATCCTGACAAAGATATTAAGTGTCACCCTGCTCAACTCAAAATCAAAAGTATGATTTATACAGGAGTACACAAAGTCCACAGCATTGTGACAATCTTACAGTGAAAATAATCAGTCAAAAAAGAGATGAAAAAATTTTAAGGAAAAAGTGACTGCTTGCTGTAAGGGCTACAGGAACAGGGCTGGAAAAGTTTTTTTTTCTCACCAGCTACTCACCAGTCTTCTCTTGTGGTGAATGTGCAACAAGTTTGTTCAAAATCTGCAACTCCTGGAGCTGCTTAGTATTTAATGGAACAGAAAATTGTATTAAAACATTTTAGATTTATCTAAACACCATTCAGCTACTTCATTCCCAACTGTCTAAAGGTTGAGAGGTGGGCTTGAGCTTGCTAATGGGCTGGGGCTTACCTGACTGATGATGTGGTGCTGATGGAGACTCCAGAACATTCTCCTGCATTTTCTTTATTGTGATTCTTGTTCTCCTCAAAGGCATGCTTCTTAAAAGAACCCATGTAAAGTAAAGTGTATATAATTACCAAAATAACTTTTCCACAAACAAACATATTGGTCTTTATTCATATAATATAATTAACTGATGTCTCTAAAGTTACAAGTTCTGATAAGTACTGTTAAACACTGAACACTTTATAATAAAACTACTGATTTTACTCTGACCGTTTACAGACACAAAACTTGTTTTTACAACTCCTCTGTTACACAGACAAATTGCGAAATTACCCCCAAGAATGTTGCAACCGTTTACAACCCAGCAACCGTTTTAAACTACCGGCACCAAAATGGCAGTTTAGCAGACGAGCGCCCTCTCGTCATCTCAGGTAAGTAGTAGTAAAATTACTACTACTTAGATAAAATTACGGAGATTTTTTAAAACTATAGTAGGTGAGATTTTAGGCGGCACGGTGGTGTAGTGGTTGCACCGCCAGGGTCCGTGTTCGATCCCTGGCCAGGCTTGATTCCCGTCTCTGTGCATGGAGTTTGCATGTTCTCCCCGTGCTTGGTGGGTTTCCTCCGGGTACTCCGGTTTCCTCCCACAGTCCAAAGACATGTAGGTTAGGCTAATTGGCGTTCCCAAAATTGCCCGTAGTGTATGAATGAGTGAGTGTGTGTGTCTGTGCCCTGCGATGGATTGGCGCCCTGTCCAGGGTGTACCTTGCCATGTGCCCTATGTCTCCTGGGATAGGCTCCAGGCCCCCCGTGACCCTGAATACAGGATTAAGCGGTATAGATGATGAGAGAGAGAGAGAGAGGTGAGATTTTAGGAGTTTAAAACGTTGGCGGGGTGAATGCGCCTAATCGATTGAGGTGATCTGAGGTGCTGGTTGTAAATAGGTAGGTTTTGGTCTTCCTTTCCTGGGATGGTCTTCATGAGAGCCAGTTTCATCATGGTGCGTAATGGGTTTTGTAAGGCAAGAACTGTTCCAGAACTGCTGACATTAAATGTCATGTCTTAAAATGATGACTGACTGTTGCTGTTGTTGTTGCTTAATTACCTAATGCCATATTTGTTATTTCATAGAATAAAACAAAATCCAGTATTGTCACGTAATATAGAAAATAAATACAAATTGCGTCCAAACATTTGACTGGAACTGTATGTATATATTTGAGTGGCGCAAGTGTTCCAAAACTGCTTATCTACAGGGATTTTCACACACCCATCTCTAGGGCTGAAAGAAAGGCAACAGTAACTCAAATAACACATTGTAATAACCGAGGTATGCTAAACAGCATCTCTGAATGCACAGCATGTCAAACAGTAAAGCAGATGGGCTACAGCAGCAGAAGGCCACACCAGTGCCCTGCCTGAGAGGTAAAAACTGAGGCTACAATTCACATAGGCTTGTCAAAATTCAACAACAGATGAGAAAAACCATTGCCTCGTCTGAGGAGTCTCAATTTCTGCTGCAATATGCATAAAAAAATTTTCAGCCAATTTAGTAAGAACATCATAACTCTGTTTAACTTTAAGATGTTAGAATCAATTGCATCAGCCTTAGGCAATAAATTCGCAACTTGAAAGATTACATTAATGCCACACCTATGAAATATGGCCTAAAAAGAATGCCATATTCCAGAATAAAAGTAGGTCAATCACAATAAATTTCATAAACAAATATATCACAAATATTTGGATTTTTGTGATGCAGAGTCCATCATGGGCAATAACTGTGATTCACAAGGACACGTTAATGACTTCGTTATTGCTCAGTGATTTACACACAGTTAACAGAGTCGTTCTAACGAGTCCTACAGACAGAGTGAGACAAGCTAAATTTAATCTTTACTGTTCTAGTTTCTCAAATCCTCACCAGACCTCATGTGGTGAATTTCATTTATGAATTGCAAGGTTATAAATGATCTGCAGCCCACTATAAAATTGTCATAAAATATAGATTTTCATGAGGGTATGAAACTTGGAAGAAGAAGAGCACTTTGTCAAGACGGGTCACTCTAAGGGCATTCGCAAGGGGGATGTCACTGGTCTTTTCTGAAGCTTTAAATTCTACGGGAGATCTATGTCTCTGAACTGAAAGGGGATCTATGCTGGTGTACTAATGCTGACAGTATATGCAATTAGCATTCCTCAATATTTAGGATGCGTAAAATTCACACCACTAATATTGCCAGATTTTTCTTCAAAGTTTTACAATTTTTTTTCCCAGAATACAGTATCTAGACCACCACATTTGAACTAAAGCATTCACCTTTAAGCTAAAGAAGGAGAGCAGGTCCTAAAACGTTTGCAGACACATAACTACAATGATGTCAATGACAACAATGGCTGGCAGAAATACCGTTAAAGTACAGACATTAGGGTACTATGTATGTATTTTATTGATAATTAAATGAATTCTCAATGGACAATGGCGCAAAAAACGATGACCATGCACTTGGTCGAGCTGCGGACCTGCCTCTCCATTTTCAGTTGTGGAGATGATGAGCTCCTCCACTGTGAAAACTTTTGCTTCATCTCAGAGTCGTAACCATACACCCAAGTTTCGTTACCATAAAAGATCCCTAACATGAAGAAAGGGACGTCCATGGCACGTTGACAGGGTTCTTAGTAGACTTTGACGCAATGTTCCTTCTACTCCTGGGTCAGCAGCCTGGGGATGAACTTGGCAGCAACACACGTATGTTGAAATCACATGTAAGGATTGCCTGAACTGTTCCGTGTGACACACCGATAATGGCAGCAATGTTGTGGAAGGTTTTCCAATGATCATCATGCACAAGTTGCTGAATGGTTTCAACATTTTCAAGGTTTAAGTTCACTGAAGGTCTTCCTGATTTCCCATGGTCTTCCAGTGATGTTCTGTAGTTCACTTTCAAAAGCTACACTCAATGCTGCGTGAAAACGCTATGGGAACGTCTGTTTGTTCTCCGGTTGTGAAGCATGTGTGTATCAAACACGCCAAATATTTTTGGCTTATAACCTCGGTCAGGTGAAGTCACCTGATAAGGCGTACCTGCAGGTTATAAATAGGAGTGGCATAGTTTGTTGAGAGATGCGTGCCTCCGTGTGATAGATCTCTTTCGGAGGGCAATCTCCACGAATTTTGTTTTGAGTGTTTGGGGGAAGAACACGCTCTCCTCGGGCTTCAGGGAAGTTGTGAGTATTATGAGCTCCTTTCTTTCGAAGTGCTTCGCGTGCGGCTCGCTTTCTTTAAAGAGAAACCGCGAGACACGCCACATTCCTGGGGTTCGCATGCCGATCTGGCAGACGTGCATGAGACGGAATTCCCCCTTTCTCTCATGCTCTTCCCGGATCAGGAAGTTTTTAAGCTCGCTCCGGCGCTTTTTGTGAATGGGCTGAAGAGACTTCCTCTCTTGCCGAAGGAGCAAAAAGGTAAGTAAATAAATAAATAATAATAATTTTTAAAAATCCCCAAGCGCTCAAAGTTAGCCAACAGGTTCTGTCGGGTGGGCAGCGGAGGGGCCTCAACGATGGTCGCTCCCCTTCTTTGGCGACATCCATGACGAGTTAACTCTTTCATGGAATAAGCCCTATTCATCCCCTGTTTTTGCTATTAACATCGATTCATTTGAATGTCGTTGATGCGAAAGCGCAGGGTTATATGATGATGCCCCAGATTGAAGAGACGCTTCTGGGCTATTTCTCTCCTGGGAGCTCATCTTCCCTGAAAAAGCCCACACTCCCCACCAAGCCGTGTAGACTAACCCTGCATTCACACCGAACGCGGCGAGACCGTCAAAGCGGCCGGAAGTCATTCATTATCAATGGGAGCCGGCGGCGAAGAGCAGCGCGGCGAGAGCGGTGAGAGAGGCAAACGGAGTTGAAATTAGCTCAACTTTATGGTAATGAGCTATGACGCGGTTGAGCGGCAAACAATTAAAATAGAGGTCCTCCGCTTGAGAGGAATCAGAGGAACACAGTCCTGTAAACTTTTGTTCCGGCTACATTAGTTCCCAGGCAAAATGGAGGAGAGATTGATTATTGCGGTAACCTACAGTAAATAGCCTAGGAGAGTTTGTAATTACAATAAATGTTATTAATGTTATTTTAATTAAAGACAAAGTCTAGTAAGTGATTCTAATAATGTTATAATAATAAAAAATATAATATAATAATAAAAAAATCTCTACATACTATTATGTATTATTATATATTTATTTCTACAATACAGTTCTTTCTATCAATCAATTTTTTGTTTTCTTCCACATTTTTGTCAGTCTCCACAAGATCAACAAGCTTGATTACTTTGCAGCCCCTTTAAATACAAGAAAGGCATTCTGTCTATGTCAGAGCGGCGAAGCACGGCGAAGCAGGCAGGGCGGCGAGAGCGAACATTGACACTCTCGCCGTGTTCGGTGTGAATGCAGGGTAACATCTTTGTTGGTGGGGAAAGCTTTTCAGGCAGCGGGTCAGGCTGGTGCTGCCCTGCGCACTATGGCGGTTTTGCAGGCATATCAGCTGACCTGCTGAGAGATCTGAGCACTGGCTGGTCTATCGACGACGCAGCTTTTCCGGAGCTACGCCGAGCCACAGATTTATTTCTCCGTGCCACCAAGCAGATGGCCCATGCTATCGGCCATTCTTTAGCTGCCATGGTCTCCATGGAGAGACATCTATGGCTTAACGAGCATCAAGCACAGGGATCACGTTTTCCTCCTTGATGTCTCCATCTCACCTTCCGGCCTTTTTGGCGATGCCGTAAACACCGCCGCCAATAGGTTTTGGGAGGCGAAGCTCTACGAGCAGGCCTTGTAAGGTTTCTCTCCTGCCGTGGTCAGAAGTCGGGACTGTCGGCCACCCAGTCCCGACCAGGTCTGGTTCCCACGAGGCATGAGGCACAAAAGGAGAGTGTAGCAAGCCGGGTACCCCCTCGTAGAGACTGGGGAGGGACTGGCCACGCTTTGCAATCCGGACCTGAGGAGCATCATCTTCTCCAAAAGAAGTCCTGAAGCTGACGTGCCCAGGACCACAGGGTGTCTCCCCCAGGGAGGGGCCTGTAAAAATTCCAATAATGGTAAAGATTCCTCCCTGGTACCCTCTGGAGGCCGTTGTCCAATCTCCGGCCACCACTTGTGTTACGGGGAGCACTAGTCTCCAGCGAAATGTTAGCTGCTCGGTTCTTTTCCTGCCATGTTTCAGGATGCTGAACACCTTGTTACAGACAGATACCCAGGCTACAACGGTCAGTATTTCATGGTTTCCAAGAGAGATGAGGGGGAGAGTTGCGTCCAATTTTACATCTTTGTGGGTTGAACATCAAAATGTTGACAGCCGAAAAGATTTTTTTCTCAAATTCAACCAGAGGATTGGTTTGTGACAATCGAGCTGAAGGACGCATATTTTCATATAGAAATATTGCCACAACATAGGAAGTTCCTAAGGTTCGCTTTCGGGGGTGAAGCTTACCAGTCCTTCCATTTGACCTAGCCACATGTATAAAATGCACATGTATAAAATGCACGGGTGGAGTGCTGGCTCTATGATTTCAGGGCATCCTTATTCTAAATTATATAGACGACTGGCTTATCCTGGCTTAGTCTTAGCAGCTAGCGCTTCGACATCGAGATGTCGTCCTAGCTCACCTCCATTCTTTAGGATTGAGACTCAACATCAGGAGAGGGGCTCTCTTTCCTGCTCAGAGGACAATGTATTTGTGTGTCACATGGAATTCAATCACAATGCAGGCACAGCTGTCTCCTGCTCGTGTCGAATCCATTCTCAGTACCCTAAATGAAATCAGGCTTTGCCAGAAGGTGATTGTTCATTACTTTCAGAGTGTTTTTAGCTCTCATGGCAGCTGCATCCATGGTCATACCATTGGGCCTTCTGCACATGAGAGCATTTGAGTTGTGGCTAAGAGCCAGGGGATTTCACTCAAGGGCCAATCCCCGGAGGCAAATAAGAGTAACCTTTCTATGTGGTTCAGACCACAGTTTTTGATTCATGCTAATGACAGATGCTTCCCTCACGTGCTGGGGTGCGGCCTTGGATGGCCGTCCAGCCAAAGGCATCTGGAGAGGTCATCTTCTCCCGTGGCACAGTAATTGTCTCAAAATGATGACTCTATTTCTGGCCCTAAAATACTCCCTCCAGCAGTTGAGAGGCTACCATGTCCTAGTGCGGGTGAACAACACTACAATAGTCACGTACATAAATCGCCAGGACGGACTTTGCTTGCGCCGCTTGAGCAAGCTAGCACACCAGGTTCTGCTTTGGGCACAGGACAAGTTCCTGTCCCTCAGGGCGATTTACATTCTGGGGCATTTGAATGTGGGAGCAGACTTACTATTCAGACAAGCTGTGACACATGGGGAATGGAAACTCCACCTCGAAATAGTCAGTCAAATCTGGGAAGATTTTATGTAGCAGAGGTGGACCTCTTTGCCTCGCAAGAAACAGCAAAATGTCCGCTTTACTACTCTGTGACTGTTCTAGCTCCCTTCGGTCTGGATGCGATGGCCCACACATGGTCCAGATTACACCTTTATGAGGAGGAATCATCTGTCTCAGGCGCAGGGGACAATATTTCATCCCCGGCACAAGCTCTGAAACCTTCACGTCTTGCCCCATAAGGGGACCAACTAAGAGATGCTGGTTTCCAGCCAGCGTAATTGAAACTATTCTAAGAGCTAGAGCTCCCTCCACTAGAAGAACTTATGCCCTCAAATGGAGTGCATTTGAAAGTTGGTGCAAAGCAAAACATGTAGACCCAGTCTACTGCCGAATTGTTTCAGTGCTTGAGTTTCTGCAAGAAAAGTTGTCCTCGGGCTTATGTCCTAGTACTCTTAGAATGTACATAGCCACTATTTCGGCCTGTCATGTTCTGACCGATGGGGTTTCTGTGGGAAAGCACCCTTTTAGTTGCCCGTTCTATTCGTGAAGCTAAACGGTTGAGGCTGCCCACTAGAGCAATGGTCCCTTCATGGGACTTAACTATTTTGCTCGAAGATCTGATTGACACCCCTTTCGAACCATTAGAGTCAGCGCCTGTCAGGCTTCTGACTCCTAAGATGGTTTTTCTTATGGCCATTACTTCTTTGAAGAGAATTGGAAATCTGCAGGTTTTGTCGGTCTCCCCATCCAGCCTAGACTTTGCCCCTGGGCTAGTAAAAGCTATTCTGCATCCTCACCCAAACTATCTTCCGAAAATTCCATTCTTGACCATGCACCCAGTCGTTCTCGAAGCCTTCTGTCCTATGCGTTTTACAGCTCCGAAGCAGGAAAGACTTCATTTACTGTGTCCAGTACGTGCTCTTCAGGTTTACGTCCACCGCACTAGCCAGTGATGTAAGTCAGAGCAGCTTTTCATTTGCTATGACGGCCACAACAGGGGGGCGGCCGCAACTAGACAGACGCTGTCACATTGGGTGAGAGATGCTATTGCCCTAGCCTACGAGGTGCGTGGTAACACTTCGACTCTGGGAATCAGGGCTCATTCGACCAGGGGGATTGCCTCATCAATTGTTCTGGCAAGACATGTCCCCTTGCAGCAAATGTGTGATGCGGCAGGTTGGTCCTCTCCACACACATTTGTTAGATTTTATAGTTTGGATGTCAACGCTACTCTGGGCTCGCGGGTCCTCGAGTCAGCATCCCAAAGTTAGGTCTGAGACCTCTTTGGCTATTGTGCGCACACGCTACACAACCTGGGGTCCAGACACTTGCTGGCGTGGCATCGATTTTGCAGAGTAATTGTAGTATAGTACAGGTTGTCCCATGCCTGCAAATGAGTTCCGTTCCAAGGGCGTGTTTGTAAGTCGAATTTGTTTGTAAGTTGGGTACAAAGTAAGTCTTACACACCTTTGACAAAAATATACAATATATACCAATCCACTAAATCTGTCCCCTTTCCCCTTTCAAAAACCATAACCGCACCTAAGGAAATAATCTCACATGGAAATGTTGTCTGTGCGAATATACTGTAGACAAACTAAGTTTGTGAGGGGAATTCCAAAGACTTTCAAAGTTTTCCACTTTCTTAGACTGTTTTGTTGCGGATTTACTGAAATTAGGATTATTCACTATCAGGCCAGCTTTACACGACACCTATTTTGTATCATCGTTCTCCTGGACTGATTCACTGAAACCGCTGAGGCAGACTGATTCTTCCCAAACCCACATGCACACACATTTTATACATTCACTTACACACTTAAAATATTGTATATAATTGTAAATATTTGTATTTTGTGCACTGCAGTGTGTATTTTTGTATAATACACATGCGTTACTTCTGCGATTTGTTTGCATTTACGAATATTAGATGCGAACCGCAGTCCGTTCATATCTGCGGAAAATTCGTACCTCGAATGTTCGTCTGTCTGGAACTACCTGTATGGTATTTAGCATTCATGGATTTAAAATTCGTTTTAAATTCTATTTTTTTTTTTATTTGAGTGTTAAGCAGGCAAAAACTTTTTTTTATTTCATTCACTGCTTCACACAATGAATCATTAATGAATCACAAAAAAATACTTTAGCTGGGTCATAAATATCACCATCACATTGTATTTTTCATTTATTTCCATTTCTTTAAAACATCTAACTGTTCCTTACTCTGGATTTCTGTAATGCTGATTTATGAAAATGCCTGCTATTGAATGTTTTACACAACAAAAAAATTAATTAAATTGACTTGTTGGTTCATTTGCATAGTCTATCTTTTTCCCCCCTTTTTTTGCTCTATTAGCATTGCAATAAGGATTAACAAACAAAACCTTGGCAGTAAATCTGACAGCCTAGACAGTCAGCTAGCAAAAAGTCCTTTTTAAATAGTCTAAGCCGCACATTTCTGATGACCAGCTTAGCGCAGTGCCTGCAGTCGTATCTGCAAATCTGGCGGCCAGAGCCGAGGCTAATTGGAAATGACTTAGCAATAGTCAGTCTAAATATGACAGCAGACCTTCTATGAACTCTATGTGTTTCCTCAAGTGAGAAGAATTGATTAAAACTGTGACTCTGTATGACAAGATGGCACAGTTTTATCTGCATTTGTTTTACGTGATTGTATAAACAGAGTCATGGCGAGGAAAACAGAGATGGCTGGCTCTCTTGACTGCATGCTTAAAAATGCTATGAGACAAATGATTTTTTTTTTTTTTTGTAATTTTTATTTACTTAGCAACCTCTGTAATGTACTGTTCTCTTAACCTTATTGTTAAAATGTACAATATTTGACTATTTGACTCACTGCAAATCCAGGTGCAAATCTGATTTTCTATACATGTTGTTTGTATTAGTATTCTTTAAATCCAAGCCTAATCCTTCACACAACTGAGACACACTAGTAGGTGTAAGGACTAGAAGAGCACTTTAGAAAGAATGAAGAGAAAAAAGAAGTAGGGTTGGAAATGATCAAAGTGGTATAACCTCGTCAAAAATAACACATTTAATTTTCATGAAAAATCACATACCAGTAAACTGTAAATGAACCATATAATACAATGCCATTATCTGTGTATGCATCTGTAGGTGCAACATATCTGTGAACCTTTAAACCTACTGTTATCTCCTTTGTGCTTTTTTGAATGTTCCATTTCAGATATAGTCTCCTGTTGCTGTTATACAACCTTACAAACACAGAAGGTTTTCCACTAGATATTGGAGTGTGGTTGTGGGGATTTGAGATCTTTCAGCTACAAGATCTTTAGTGATGTTAGGCACTGTTGTTTCGTGAGGAGGTATGGGGTGCAATCTTTGTTTCATTACATCCTGAAGCTGTTGAGTGGTGTTGAGGTCAGTGCAGGTGCCAGTACACTTGAGGTTTTCCACTTCAACCTTAATGCACCATCTTTTCATGGAGCTTACTTTGTGCTCAGGGGCATTGTCATGCTGGAACAGGTTTGGGTCTCTTAGTTGCAGTGATGGGAAATTGCAAAAGTTTGAGGAAGAACCATATATGGATGCAGAGGACATGTGGTGCTCAGAAGAAATATAGTGTATTTGTATCTGCTTTTTGTATTCAGATTTATACCCCAAATTAGGTGTAGTTTAAAACAAGAATGTTTCTTGCTGTTGCTTTTGTTTTGATTTTAGAAAAAAAAAAAAAAAAGTTAAATCTTATATCAAATAGCAATTTGCAGATTATAACTTATTCAACTCTTGATCCAGATGGTCAACTTTCTAATAAAAATTCTGTTTTCTAGTTGTGTTCTTAAAAATATCTATCCAAAATCGAGAACCACAGAATGACTGGAAAACAATTCCTACTATCCCAAATGAGGACTGATACCCTTTTGAGTCTGGTTCTTCTCAATGTTTCTTCCTATTGCCATCTCAGGGATTTTTTTAAAGCAGATTTATGACAATGACCACTAAACAAATACAATTTAATTCAATTGAATTAAACCACTGATGAACAATGTGTACAGATGCACAAAGAGGTTTAAAGACACCATCAGCTGTCACAAGGGGGATTTTCAAAGAGGATGAGTTTTACCCTTGTATCCATCATCATGTGCAATTTTAATGATTAGATTAGATTAGATTAGATTAGATTAGATTAGATTCAACTTTATTGTCATTGCACATAGTTACAAGGCAACGAAATGCAGTTAGCATCTAACCAGAAGTGCAAGTTAGCAGTGCAATATAAACATATATACAGATCTATAAAACTTATATGATAAAAGTAAGGTCTATGTATAAATTGTATTACAGAAAGAATATATATATATATATATA
>JAAGKR010000615.1:45277-173408 GCA_011419295.1 Clarias macrocephalus | reverse complement strand
CACACACACACACACACACACACACACACACACACACACACACACACACACACCAGTTTACCGAATAAAGACTCTCACTCACACAAGCGTACACGTACACACATACCAGCTTTCTGATAGAGCCAGAGAAAAGGTGGAGGAAGGGGCTACTTTCACCCACCCACACACACACACACACACCAGTTTACAGACAGAGACTCTCTCTCACACAAGAGCGTGCATACACACACAAACATACAAATACAAAATATAAAATGCTTTATGCCACACACGTGGTCACATGCACTGAGACCAAGCATGGGATACAATTAACCACAATACTGCTCGTATTTCAAGACCTCGCTCGTTTACCGGGTCAAAATTGATTTGACATTTTTGTTCATCTTGCAAAACACTCGCAGACCAAGGTACTTATAATCCAATGTTCCACTGTTATTAGATATCTGCCTGAAGTTTAACCTGTGCCATGAATGAAATACAAATGTTGAGGAAAAGCGATATTATGAACAGTTATGTGCTAGACTATGTGCCAGAATTCCTTTAAAATAAGCTACTAATAAGCTACTTGATCAATGTAAACAAACACCTGCACCAATAGATATAATTAGAAATGCTAAACTGAATATTTTTTTCCTAGGATTAGTTAATATTTTCACACCTGAAATAACAGCGCCGAAGTGGTATAAGTGAATTGCAATGTGCTGGAGTCATAAGTCATAAGTCACAAGACAAACATACTAGAGTCATAAAAAATAATTTTTATCTGGTCTACTTTTTCCCTGTCTCCTGAACAGGGAGTGCATTTGGCTGACGACGAAAGAAGTACAACCTAGCGCATACTCAACCTTACAATACATTATTAATACATTAGGCAGAGAGTTCTGGTGTACAGGAAGACAGGCAGAAATATACATGGGCTCGAACCTGAAATAATAATATCACTGATTACATTAAAGCTGATTGTCTTATTTTTAGCTTTAACTATTTCTAAAAGCTCTTTACCCACCAATGTGGGTTTATATA
The DNA here is from genome assembly GCA_011419295.1 of Clarias macrocephalus. Lineage (NCBI taxonomy): Eukaryota > Metazoa > Chordata > Actinopteri > Siluriformes > Clariidae > Clarias > Clarias macrocephalus. The sequence continues at coordinate 172,385 of JAAGKR010000615.1, read as the reverse complement.
GTTTAATATATAAATTTGTTGCTACTTTTCTAATGTTGCTAATTTTCTAATTCTAATATATTAGACTACAAATACTATGGCAGACACTGTAAGTGTTAAACATGAATAACTGCAAAAACTCAACTGGTTCATATTAACAGAATCATGAGACACAGAGAAATCATACTATATGCTGTATTTACATACCCTGAGGTTCTGTACTCACTGCTGACCCTGAGAGTTTTAGACTTGTCTCCCTTTGGCCCTCTTCTGTAGCACTTTGGTTCTGTCTGTCTTCCTAAAGCACCAGCAAAGGAAAGAAATCATGGCTAGACTTAAATGCAAACGTGACATCAGTTATTAAACAAGGGAACCAATATAAAACTACAAAAGGTAAAGCTCTCTTAAACAGTTTTGTGTCTTTTATTAAAGATGTTCTATAACAAAACATGTTTTAATGTGATTATACAGTTATGAACAACCCTACACTAATTTAAAAAAACAAAAAACATTAATGTAAATGTAATACCCAACATTATTCTTTAAATTAATCTTACTGTGAGACACTGTTTGGCTTTGATGGCACTCCTGCGGTCCACCACATTTTGCCGGCGGCGAGCCTCCCAGTGCATTGCTGACATCTTACACCAGCTGATGAAAGACCGGAGAAGGAGATTTATGTGACCAGTCAGCAGAATGTAACATGAGATACCCCTTCCTGATTAATGTAATTCAAGCTTAAACACTGAGAAGTGTCCAGTGATAGGACAAAAAAAATCCCCAAAACGAATAGCCAGACAAGATTTTTTTTCTGCTCATTTGACATACTCAAGGGAAATGTTTTAATGCATCTAAAGTAATCCAATATCAGTGTCAACAATGTTTCTATACTGCCAATTTCAGTCAGATAAAGACTGGTATACCAAATTTAGAAGAAAAAAAATAGATAGAAAACTGTAATCCTTGTACAAAGAAATAGACCTAACTTAAGAGAAACATGAGCATGCAATGCAGAAGGACATCTTTAAAAAGGCATTTCTAGAAGCATGAAACTTACCATCAGCCCCTTGCAGAGACTACAGACAGTTCAGCCTACACTGACCTCAAAGCTGTTGTGACGTCTAATGGCTTGTGTGTTCCCTAGCAACTTTTCTGCAAAACAGAGGAACGAGTGACCCAGCAACTGCAATGTCACAAAATCTAATTAATATATCATGAAGAAACAATGTTACAATGTTAGTCCACAGAGATTCTCATTGAACAGGGTTTTTTCAATAAAAGAACTGAACTATCTAGCTTATGTAAGAACATCAAACTAACTCATGATGGCGCCACAGTAGTTTAACCATAATACATTTTTTACATTTATCAAAGTAAAAGAGTACTTTTTATGGGACTGTGGAATGAACCTTGTAATTAATAACAACTTTTTATATTAAACATTTCTAATTATATATAATTGGAAATGAGTTCTTCTTTAATGGGACTCAACTGGAAGGCATCACAGAATAACACAATCCTTAAACAAAACATGACAAAAAGGAAACAATGAAATGGTCCCCACCAAATGACTGCACGCCCCTGCTTGCTACTGTCTTTTGCTTCTTTAGCATTGATAGTGCTATTAGCCTCTTCTTGTGAAAAAGCCACCAGCCACCATAAATTCTAGAGTTGTCTTGCCTGAACTGCATGTTTGAAATTTTCCCAAAGACCATTTTTGCCTCAGTGATACTGAGGTCAGGAAACTGTGACGGCCACTATATTTTTTTTAGCCACTGAAGCATCATAGTGAGCCTGAGCTTTGGATCACTTTCCTTTTGGAAAGTTCAAGTGTGTCCCATGCATGGCTTCTGGGCTGATAAATGCACATTGGCCACTAGTATTTTCTGATAAAATCCTGAATTAATTTTGCAAAAATTTTTCTGTGCCACTACAGCTCACACAACCAAAAACATCAGAAATCCACCTCCGTGCTTGATGGTATAGTATATATAACTGAGGCAAAGGTAGCCTACTATTACTTATAAAATAGATACCCAAATGAATGGATATGGCATCAAGAATTTAAATATGAAAATGTGATAAAAACAAACAAACAACAGAAAGTTAGCAAATGCAAACAAACAAACAAATAAGTTCATAAATGACCAAATGAGTAGGAGAAAAAGAACATAAGTTACCAACGTTATCCAGAACGTTCTATTTAATATATGAATATGTTTTTAACAACTATTAACGTTCACATTTATCGAAATAATCCATACCTCGTGTTAATATATGCGGTATAACCAAATAATGTATATAAAAGTGTTTTTTTTTATTTATTTTAAAATTAATTTAACATGAAAAGTATATGTAAGGAAGTAAATGTACTCTCCTCTGCTTTCATTTCACAACAGCATGAAGAAGAAACCTAAACAACCTTAGGTTAAGTAACCTTAGGTTACTTCTGTAAAGGATACAGAACACACTACTTGCAGGCAAAAAATCGTGTAATTCCAGGGCATTCTGTACGTACGTACCGGCTGCATTAGGGGGCGCACATGGAGTGCTTTCATACTTTATCATTTAACCACTAGAGGTCGCGCCTTTGAACATGGGAAAGTAGGCCGGTGACGTCACGTGCAGGTTCTCGTTCCAGAGCTCGCGCGCTCCTTCCTCCGTTTGTTTTCGCCTGCCGGTCAGACGAGCAGCAACCACTGCCGCGTTCAACTGTGCGGAGAAAATGACGGCTGTTTGGAAACGAAGAGTCGACTGGGTGTCAGCACTTCGCTAGATTAAGATGCCGATTAATTCATGCTTTATGAGATACCAACTGGATTAGGTAAGGAGTTTTGAATCGCTTTGATTTGCAAACAGCGTAAGAATGACTGTGCTGTGAATTCTGCACTGCAGTGTTATTGGATGTGCTAAAAAAACAAAAACATATATTGCCAATGAAAATTTATGTTTTGACACAAAGCTTTGTATGTAAACGAACACTTTTTGTAACATGTTAAAAAAAAAACTTCTAGACTTTTTGTTAGTCAGTCTTTGAGAATGATGAAATCTCGCCTGCTCTGCACTCCCAGAAAAAGCTTTCCCCAAGGGTTCTTCAAATTGGTTTAGTTTTGTCGGGTTTTACACAGAACTCCTAGCTGTTCCCCTACAGGGAAATTTCAGTGTCAAGAGTGTAGACCAGATTTTTGTTGAAACGGACAATTCCAAGATTTCCCATTGATAACAAGACCTGCATTTAAAAACTTTTAACAGATCCTAATCTGTGGGGTATGTGGATTAAACCTACACTTTATATTTCAGAGACAACTGTGGGTTAGGAATATAGAACTATAAAACATATATATAGAACATATTTTTCTTGTGCAAAGTTAAGAGGATTAAGTTCTGAAGGCCACGTTTAGCCTGATAATTGCGCTTAAAAAAAAAAAAAAAAACTCTTCAACCTGCCCCCCCCCCCCCAAGTCCACGTATCTTATTCACTTAAACAATGTGGATTAAATGTGTAACCAGCCTTTTAATAAGAAGACCATTACAAGCATATATGGGCCTCTTTGATTGTAACCAGCTGCTGTGTTTGCTTTGGTTAGGTTCAACACTGTGCTTCTGGATTGATTGCCCTTCCGTCTGCTTCCAGGACCTTTGAAGTAGGTGCAAATGCCAAACACTTGAAGCTTAATAGTCAAGTCTGCTGCGTCTCACAGGATAGTGAGAAAATCTGATTGCAATGGGAAACCAGCTGACAGAGATTGCTCCCAACACATCGTTTTTGCCTACTTTTCACTCCCTCCATGTGGTGGTCATTGGTTTGGACTCAGCAGGCAAAACTTCTCTGCTTTACCGACTCAAATTGAAGGAGTTTGTCAAAACTATTCCGACCAAGGGGTTCAACATGGAGAAGATCAAAATGCCAGTGGGCAATGGACGAGCCATTACTTTCCAGGTGTGGGACGTAGGGGGTCAGGACAAACTGCGGCCACTGTGGAAGTCATACACTCGGCGCACCGATGGCTTGGTTTTCGTTGTGGACTCTGCTGAAGCGGAGCGTATGGAGGAGGCCAAGGTGGAGCTTCATAAAATCACACGCACGTCAGAAAACCAGGGTGTGCCTGTGCTTGTGTTAGCCAACAAACAGGATCTTCCGGTTGCCCTGCCTGTTAGTGAGGTGGAGAAGATTTTGGCTGTGCATGAACTGAGCACTAATACCTTTCATCATGTGCAAGGCTGTAGTGCAGTGGATGGCCAAGGCCTTCAGCTGGGTCTAGAGAAACTGTACGAGATGATCCTAAAAAGAAAAAAGGTGGTGAGGCACAGTAAGAAAAAGAGATAAGGAGCTTAAGGACCTCCCTGAAGGCACAGCTATCTTGCTTCAAACCTTCACAGAGATTTCTGCGTCATTGCAGGATTTTTCTGGGAACTAAGAAATCCTTCCAGATGGCCTTGGAGTCAGAATGATTTTGACCTTTATCTATCACAGTATTGAGCTGCTTTTCATATTATTTCATGTGCACCTGTGGTTTATATTTAAAGACTGCGACAGTTTGGAAAAGGCTAATATCAGTAGAATTTAGGCCCTTGCCTTTTGTTCATGTACATTTCCTCAAGTAAGGAAAGTGACTGAATTTAAGACCATGACTTGCCAAAACTTTGGTTTGCTATTAGAGCCAATTTACAAAACTATGTTATTTCAGTGAAGATGCCATATTAATATTTGTATTTATCTAGTTGCAAAATTAATATTTGATACACAAATCTATTCACAACTCTAATGCAGTTTAGTAAATATTTTTTTTGCATTCTGTAAATATTTTTTTGTAATGTTCATGAATGAATAAATTATGGATGGCTTTGACACAAGACATGCATAGATGACATATTTATCTTTGCGAGACTATAATTGCTTATTAGTACAAACAGAAATTATTGTATGAACCATTTTAGGATAAACAGTTTGTTTGTTGCATTTAGAATTATATACTAGCTTCTGCCTCGAAGGTAACTCAATGAGATCTAATTTACTTTACTTTTACTCCTCCTCTTTATATGCAGATTTCTTATAAGTCAATAGACCTTTGATGTGCACATATCATTTTTGAACAGTGCCTGCAGCGAGGAACTTCATCCGGGTTAAAACATCTAACAGATTAATCCTAAATGCACTTGTGTCCTTAAGCAGAATAACGATAGAGAAATAGCAGCTGTCCCACATTTATTTTTAGATACAATGCTGGTACTGATGTCACTGCTGGCCTGTAATAGTAGTGTGTTGCAAAAATGCCGTAAGGGATGCGCAAAGGATGTTTAGAGTGACCTTAAGACTAAAAGCAATATTTTTAAATGCTTACTGTATAGATCACAATAAAGCAAAGTTAAACGCACTAGTTAAAGATTGTAAAAGAATTCAGAATTGTCTTAAAATGTTTAAAATATTTGTTTTATATCTATTCATGCAGATACCTAAATAAAGTGAAAGCATGAAAAAACAGCAGCTTGATATTTTTTAAATAGGTGAGATATTACTGTCTTGGATTGGCCATCAACATTTGAGCAAATGGTGTGAGGCCCAACCCCCATCAGAGCATGGACAGACACTAAATCCATTTATTTTACTTCCAAGTGAAGCAGCTGCGTCAGGCCTGATTGGATTAATTAGTAATCTGGTTTTGGGCTAGACCAAACCGCAGGGGGAAAATAAAGCAAGACTGATTTATTGAAGCCAGGCTTTGGTATATTTGCTGTGGTGATGTAAAGGGACATCTTGGACCATTAGGCAGATTGTTTTTTTCTTATGTAAAACTAATTAAAAAAGGATTGTTTTATTGCTGTTTCTAATCAAATATTGCTAAATCATATATACACATTATTGTTCTTTTGCATTATAATCCAACTCCAAAATGTGCCTTATGTAGAGTTAAAATTTAATGTAGAGATATTTTTTGTTTTTCTATTTGAAGGACTTCAGTTTAAGAGAAATGTATAAAAACAGTTGAGGACAGTTTCTTCCATCCTAGCATCACATCTGTCAATACCCAATTCTAATCCTGCTGAGTGAAAAAACATGGCCATCTACTGCTAACGATTTTATTGACCACTGCAATCTTTTCTGAACCTTTGTTTTTATTAATGCCCTTATGTCACTGTGACCTCTGGTAGGATTTTAGAAAAGATTGCAGCTGACAAACTACAAATGGTGCTGCTTGACAGGAAAAATGGCATTTCACCAAACCAGTTCTCTCACCCAATAATGTTATCTGAAGAATGTATGATAAGAGGCACAGCATCCTGCTGAGTTGCTTAATTAAGAATTACTCTACTGTATTGTTGAAAACCATCCAAAAGAATCCCTTCCGTGTTAATTCTGATAATGGGCTTTTGGTAAAACATTGGCTAGAAAAACACAAGTGTAATATTATTCTGAATGGTCTAAAAAATTAAGCGATAGCCTCAAAGTGTGTCTAAGAGAGTGGTACTTGAAAACAGTTCAGGACTTCTTGGGTCTTAGCCTGGCCAACATTTACTTTACCATTTCACCAGGGAATACCCGGAAAGCTGAGTCAGAAAAATTTTTTCACATGTTTTTACAGTGGAATTTTCACAGCACCACTGATAAATTTAAATAATTGGTATGCAGAGGAAAAACTGGAAAACGTTTAGTGCTAACAAAAGAGAGCACACACACACACACACACACACACACACACACACACACACACACACACACACACACACACACACACACACACACACACACACACACACACACACAGAGGAAAATTCCATTCTAATCATACAACATATTAAGGCACATGTTTGGCTCTGGCAGTGTGTAGTATTGCCCTTCACAGATCCAGGCTCCTTGGCTCGATCTTGAGTTTGTTGCTGTCCATATGGAGTCTCACCTGTTCTTTCTTTGGGTTGTACTTTCCTCCCACTCTCAAAAAACATTCACATACTGTCAGTGTGCTGCTTATTTTAAAAACTCTAGGTATCCCATTCAGGATGTGTTCCTGCCTCGTGCCTAGTGGCTTGAGGCAGGAACCTGGGGTAGCCTACTACTTCACTGCCACTCTGACCAGGTTGAAGCAATCACTGAAGATGCAGGAATGAAACATCTTTAAATGTATTGTGTTTAGGTGTAGTTAGCTGGTACAAATGGATGGAATAAACAAGAGAGACAGAACCTAAGGTATTAACAAGAATTGGATAATGATTCATCCTTTAACCGAGTCATGAGGAAGACGGAGTGTCCCCCTACAATTCTATTCCTGTTCCCTCTATTATTTCACTTACTGCTGCAATATACTTCAAATTCTTAAGGCCTTCCTCACTGCTTCTATTCCTGTGTAGCACATTCATATACAATTTGAGCAAGTACTTCACTGAATTAAATGAAACCAAGTATAGAATACTTTAATTATAATTTGAAGTAAACCATATGTTCTTACCTAACACAAGTTTTGTATAATAAATGTTTGAAATCAGGAAAAAACTTTATGCTTATCCTTTAGTTGTCATTTCCATTCATGCCACCTGTTCAAAGCTGATGAGTTTGTTCACCTGAATAGTATTTTATAGGGATATTTAATATTAACAATAAAGCAACTCACAAACTGAGTACCTAGGTAATAAGAGCTTTCCATCTGGCGGAAGCATACACAAATGGCCTCATTGTAAGCGTGTAACCAAGGGTGACCTCTAAGCTCTTCAAGAGCTGTTAATTGTCTTTGTGGCTGTCTGTGCATAGGGGACACACACTAAAGTTCAATACTGAAAGCTACATCATATTTAATGTGGTCTCTCAAGGTATTAATACTAGCTGAATTGCCATGCACAAGATTTGTATTGAGAAATGCATCTTTAAGTGTTGAAGGCCCAACATTGGCTTCTAAAAGTGGATGTTTGTGGGTTTTTGGACCTGCTGTTGATGTCAGATGGCCTGAGAGTCCTGTCCACCCAGCATTGTTTTCCTCAAAAGCCATAAAGCTGCTACTGTAGCTGAAATGTGAGCTGGGTTGGTGACTGGGGATAAAATGGAAAAGGACAATCAGTGTGAATCCCAGAGCCAGATACTATGTGTCATAAATCTATGTGCTTATTCAGCTTTACAGAGCAGTGCCCTGTACTGCACACTTGCTCTCCCTGGAGGCCTATAGAAGCACATCCTGATCCAGAAGTGCCATGTGAGCCAGCCCTCTGCCTGCATGTGCTAACTGTGAATAGGGAACCTTAATCATGGGGTGGAGCTCAAGATTATTTACAGTATAATTATCATGCACTAAAAGGAGATGTTTATAGCATTTTAATCCAAGACATTCAGGTTGTGGCAGTCTGATTACTTGTTCTTATTAGATGTTAGGGATCACTATATTTAGCCCAGTCATTGTCATTCTAAATATTTGTTGAGCCTTGCAAAGCAATTTGCATCCTTTCTGGATTCATAGATTGCATTCGTAATTAATGGAAGCAAATAGGACCAATGGATTCTCTTATCATACTGAAGGCTTCTTAAGGCCAACCTCTTAGGCTGCCTGAATAAAATATTAGTGAAAGCCACCAATAGCAGCAAGTCCTGTGCAGTGTATTTTACTAGGCTGCACACCTGGACTAATGTTTTTTTAGAATGGAAGAGGATTGTCACCATCTGAAGCTGCCTTTTGTGCTTCTTGTCCAAGAAAAACACAGAACTGACACTCCCACATTCTGGGATGACCACTGTAGGGACAAATCTGCATACCATCAAACAAATTGCCCACAAATTTGGATATAAGATTCCAATACTGTGTCCTACTTGAACATGGAGTATATTTCCTCAGTATTGGGTAATTTTCAGATTTACAAAAACAGCCCCCAGCTTAAATTCAGATCATTTGGTAGATGTACTGTAGTTGAGCTGAATTTACATAATATTTGAACCACAACAGACCATTTTTCTGTCCGTCTTTGTGTTGCACTGGACCTAAAGATCCCTTCGGATGAGTCCAGAGAGGTAAATGTTAAATTTTACAGTTCTTCTGTTGTCTGTCCTTTAGCATTCAATGAAATAGAAAGTGAAATTGTTTCATCATAGTTAACATTTTATTGTTATTCTTGAGTGAAAATATCAACCACTGCACTGTAAAATTCCTTATTATTGAGTTGAATTATGAAAAATATTTTGATAGACATTAAACCTAAATTCTTATACAATATCCCTGTAAATAAAGACATTTACTAAAGAAAATAGAATGAAATAAAAGTGTCTATAAAACCTTATTGGTTTCATTAAGGCAATGAGTATCATCCAATTTTAGTTGCAGGACATAACTGAGAGCCTTTTGACTCAGCTGATGTTAAGGAGTCTTAATGAAGTAACCTCATTAGGGGTTAGTGTAGCTTTTCACTCTTACTTTGCAGATAAACAATATTCTATGAGAATACACTGTAAAATGCCCAAACAAAGTGTATAGTTTATAACCCTTGACTGAATTATTAACCTTAAGTTAGTTATAACTGATGGTGAAATATGTCTTTAGCTTGGTAGGAATTTATATACACTCCATGGGGATGCCCACGCTAAGCTCACTCTTCTCTGGTCAGCAGTTGTAATGTGGGTGGGATCTCTCTCACTCCTCTGCATTGCTCCTGGTAAAATGCTTCATGTTGATTAATTTGCCTCTGTGGGAGCTTGAAACAATTCTCTTTCCTTGGCTGACTGTCCCATCCGCCCATGCAGTAGTTCCCCAAATTTGCAAGCTTAGTGAACACTATATTAAATTTGCCTTCAGTACTTAACCATCTACAGGGATTGATGTGTAATACCATGGGAAGAGAGAAGCCAGTGTGTAATGCAAGTGCGATTCCAAGCCCATGTGAGTGTGGGAGTTTGTGTAGCATATTTGCATATCATCTTCCATAAAGCAGTATATTTAAGGGAAAATGATGAGACACCCTCTTACAATTCATTTATTTCATTTTACTCATCCTGTAGCAGCCTTTGGCACATTGTATTAAACCAGTCTCGCAGGAGTTTATATATTAGATAAAACACAAGAAGATAAATCTTTGTGTGTAGGTACTGCTGCACCTCAGTAACTGCAAACTATACAAGTTAGAAACTTCTATTCACATGTACTCCTTCCTGACCTCAATGAAGCTTTTCCCCCCTAAGCTCCATTTTTCATGGTCTTCACACTCTTTCTTTTTTCAAAGGTTTAGCCTAGAAAAACGAGCAGCCTCCCCTCAAATCCCATGGCCATAACATTTTTACAATGCCAATTGACTGGCTTTTCAGGCGAGTGTTCATGTACCTGTTAATCATGTGCTGTGGCATGGAAACAGATAGGGTTCCTTACATGACTGTCAGCGAGTGGCAAAAACAAAGCACAGAGGGTACTTTTGCCGTGACTCCGAATGGACACCTTTATAGAGTTGCTTTTGTTCATTGCAGTTATGTGCTGTCTTTTCCAGAATTTTTTGTAGTCATTATTTACTGGCATCCATTCAAGTTGCCCTGTTGATATGCCTTGAACTAGATTTACAGAGGCAGTCATCTGCTTTGACTCTGGCCTGAGAGATGGCACCACTCATTGAGTTCAAAGCCTCTCAGTGAACATGACTGGCTCAGCTGTGGCCAATTTTTACTAAAGCCTCCTTAAGTATTCCTCTTCAAAACACAAACCATTTAACATTTTATTAACCCCAAAGATGGCCAACAGATTCACAACGGGAAACCATGCATAAATCATTGCAAGAATCATGGTTCTTTTTCATTTCTTTATCACTTGGCCCTAATGCTGTCCAGTGCATACAGACCAGCACACTCTTTACTGTTGTTGCTCATTAGCATTTTTAGGGGCCCCTTCTACAAGAAAGCAACAGTGTAACTAATGTCTCATATATAACCCCTGGCACAAATTACGGAATCAGAACAATTGGAGGATGTTCCCCCAGCTTTTTTAAAACCTCACTGCAAATGAACAACTGGGATATACAATATAAAAATTGTTTAATACCTAAACACTCTAGCATCTTGAAGCATCCCAGATTGCTTCTCACAGCTCACTGCAACCTTTTTCTTCTGCATAGGTGTTAGTGCTTGGCTTTCCTGTGTGTAAATACAATTTTTAGACAGTTTATAGGTATGTCACAAACTCCCTCATGTCTCTGCCCATTTGGTTTTAATCTGTTTTGTTTAGCATTTTTATTTTTAATGACTTTTCTATTCCGACAGTTTGATGTCCTCCTTGGTAGAGTCATGTGTTTTTCTTTTACAACCTTCCTTTCCATTTAGCTAATTCCTGCACTTGGTTTTACACATAGCTGTCTCAGAATAACCAACATCTTTTGCAAAACTTTGAGGTGGATTTCCTTCTTGAAGGAGTTTTATAATCCTTTCCATTCTTTTCTCATCACTGATTCTCTTTTAATTGCAGACATTTTTTTCAGACCTTTATTTCTTTTTATTTTTTATTTTTTAGAAATTCATACTAAAAAGCAATGCCCTAATTATTTCTTCAACTGTGTGTATTCCAAGCACAGTAACCCACACATTAGGTTCTCCAGAACGGTGCTAAGTTGTGTCTTAGCCCAAAGTCTTCCTTTAATTCTTAGAGCACATGGCCACTGGAACAACTGACATGTGTCTACTGGTTCAAGCCACTGATAAGATATATTTATGACATAATCTGCATGTTGCAGTGATGCCTCCCTTCCATATGTGCTTACCAACGTCTATGTTTAGTTCAAGAAGCAGAAGGACGTGGTGGCAAGGAAGACCATCCCTCCTCCTAAGGACCAGGTGCTGTGAGGAAATCTTTGTCGAGTCAACCCATGGAAGGCTGCTGGTTCAGAAAACATTACTAGTGTTCAGAGGATGTGCATACCAGCTAGTAAATATTCTCACTGACCTCCTTAACATGTCTTTGAGCAGTGCCATTGTTCTGACATACTTCAAGGCCACCTACATCATGCCTATACCCAAGACATCTCCAGTGTCCAACCTAAATGACTACTGCTATTGTCCCATATTCACCATGATGAAGTGCCTCAAGAGGCTTGTTATGAGGTACATCTAGACCCGGCTGTCTCCCTACCGTTTGCGTATTCTCCCAGCAGATTAATAGAGAATGTCCTCGCCACCACCCTCCATCTGGCCCTCACCCACCTAGATGTAGACTTACATTTAGCATTCAACACAGTCTTTCTGAAGCAGTACAGGGAGAAGGTGCAGCAATTAATGGACTGGAGCAGAGCCAACAATCTGTCAAAACTAAGAATCCAGATCTGCCAGTCTCTGCTGAACATTGTTGGTTTTCTTCATGGAGACTGTAATGACCACCAAATACCTTGGTGTTCACCTGGCATCTGATTCCTCAACACCGGTTTCATAGCAAAGAAAGCCCAGTAGTGTCTTTTAATGGAACTTTCTTGGTGCACAGGGGCATTGTCAGACTGGAACATGTTTGGGCCTCCCAGTCCCAGTGAAGCGAAAATAATATGCTGCAGCATCTAAGACCTTCTTTACAGTTGTGTACTTTCAACAGTTTGGGGAAGGCCCACATATGGACATGATAGTAACTTGTCCAAAAACCTTTGATGAAATGCTGACATGGTTACATTATACTGTATTTATACAAAAGAATAGCTAGTTAATGCCAAACCACAGATTAACATCATAGTCAATCATAGTACTAAGTCTTTTCCACATTCAAAAGAACGTGTCAGGTGGCTGAGGCAGTATACTTCATAAGCTTACTTTCTGCATATAACTTTACAGCTCCAGAAACCACTTTGGTGTTTATTATTATGGAGTTAAATTATAAAGAGATAGCAATAACTCTTGTACAGTGGTGGACATGTGTTTGGCAATTGGATGTCACAATCAAAGGGAATAGGGGCATGACAGTGCATTCTATAGGCTCACTGTTGACAAACAGAGGAGTTATTTTTTGAGTTGCAGTGATTAATTTAACCAACACAGATAAAAAGGGGCAGATGTGGTATCTGAATTCAACTGAATTGGTGCCACACAGTAAACCCTAATGCTCAAAGTAATTAAACATATTGAGTTAGCTGAACAAATCTGATATTTTAAGTAACTGTAAGTACTTAAGTAACAGTAACTGTCACTTTAAAGTTCCACCAACTTAAAATCTTTTAGACTTAAAATCTAGTGATTTTGTGTCTGACGTCATCAGGGCAATAGGGCACCGATGGCTCAGTGGTAGGTGTTTTGCCTGCCATGCGGAAGGCCCAGGTTCGATTCCCAACAACTAGATGAAGTGCCTGTCCCAAACCCAGATAAAATGGGAGGGTTACGTCAGGAAGGGCATCTGGCGTAAAACCTGTGCCAAGCTTGTGGGTGAACCGGATTGTTTGCTGTTGTGACCCATTACCGGGAGCAGCTGAAAGACCAACAACAATTTATTTGATTTGCACTCAAATAATATTGGCTACTCAATAATGTAAGTAAAGAATGATTAGTATGAATGTGTTCACAATCTCAAAAACTGATGGTTCTGTTTACTTAAAATTGGAAACATCATTACTTAAAAATTTTGATACAACTAATTACCTTTTTTGAGTTTTACCAACTTATTCAGGTTTGCAGTGCATGGTGTGATCACTGTAGGCAATTAAAAAATATATTTTCTAGTGTGCATTGATATCAATAATAGTTGAAGGCAATAGCATCTAACAAAGGACCAATTGCGTTTACATAATGCATATATAGTGTAGTGGTCATAACCATTGCCATAGAACATTTTAATAGCCTTTATAGTATTTTAGACACAATGGAAGCTTATTTTATTACATGGCATTAGCCTATATACAGTGGCAAGAAAAAGCATGTGAACCTTTTGGAATTTCACAGTTTTCTGCATTAATTTGTCATAAAATGTGATCTGATCTTCATCTAAGCCAAGGGTATTGACTAAAATAATAACACAAAAAATATTTGATCTTTCATGTCTTTTTTAAACACATTCATTCAGTATTTAAAATGGTAGTAGAAAAAGTAAGTGCACCAATGGAATTAATAACTGGTTGACTCCCCCTTGCCAGCAATAACCTTAACCAGGAGCTTCCTGTAGCTGTGGATCGTTCAGAAGGAATTTTGGCTCATTCTAACGGGCAGAACTGCTTTTGCTCTGTCATGATCTTTGGAACTCATGAGCCATGTGTATGACTCTCTTCAAGTCATTCCATAGCATCTCCATTGGGTTGAAGCCTGTGCTCTGACTTCGCCACTACAAAAGGCGTTTTTTCTGAAGCAATTCTGTTGTGGACTTGCTCCAGTGTTTTGAGTCATTGTCCTGTTGCATCACATAACTTCAGCTAACGTACAAACATTCTCACATTATTCTGAAACATTTTTCGATGCACTTGGGAATTAATTTTTCCCACAATGACTGCAAGCTGGCCAAATCATGATGTTTCCTTCACCATACTTCACGGTTGGGATGATGTTTTCATGATGATATGCAGTGCCCTTTTTATCTGAGTTTCATTAGTCCACAAAACATTTTGTCAATCCTGCTGTGGAAACTTCAGGCACGCAGCAATGTTCTTCTGAGCAAGCAGTGGCTTCCTTTCTGGTGTCCGGCCATTGATACACTGTTTGTTCAATGTTTTACCTGCTGTAGACGCACGAACACAGATGTCAGCCTGTTCAGACAATGCCCTCAAATCTTTGGCTGTCACTCTGAGCTGTTTCTTTACCACATTGATGAGTCTCTGTTGTGCTCTTGCAGTCATTTTGTCAATAAAACAGTTCTAAACAAATCTTCATCGTAAATCCTTTGAAGCTGTTGTTGGAGAGGCATGGCTCACATAAGCGTATTCTTCTTGTGCGGAGCAAACTCAAAAAGTTTGAGTGTTTTTTATCAGTCAAAGTAGACTTCAGATATGCTAACACCAGACTGGCTCACATTCTTTTTCCATTAGCACTATGAGGTGTTCATGGTTGTTCTCAATAAAGACCCCGAAGATCATATTTTTTTTGTGTTATTATTTTAGGCACATTATATTTATCAATATTCTTGACTTGAAGATGAGATACATTTTATGACAAATTAATGCAGAAAGCCATGAAATTCCAAAAGGTCCACATGCTTTTTCTTTCCACTATATTTGATAAATACAGTTGTATTTTGAGTTTGACCAGTGAGCTTTCCATATGATACTACTAAAAAAGTATATGTAACGCTTTGTATCTCATATGCATGCAAACTTTCTCCAGGGAAAGCTTATGGAAAATTTGTCAAGTAGTTATACATGTCTGGTATTACAAGTCTGACACAGGCAAATTAATGATTTTAGTATCATAACCGGAGCAACGTGTAGTCCAATATGCCAAAAGATCCTACTGATGTATGTAGTCCAAAGGTGTGTATTTGGCAAATAATAGCTCACTATTGTTCACAGTAGCCACTCTGTCTGTCGTTTCCAAGGTAAAGCTTGACTGTCAATATGATCTGTTTACAATCTGAAACAGGATAGGCTATATGAATCTGTGTATAGGTACAGCTATTTATTCTATTATGCAGGAGACACCACCTGTTTAATCAGTTGCTTTTTGCTTGTGGTGTTGCTTTTGCTTAGGTCAAATGAAAATCTGCATATGGGTATTGTAATAGCACTTATTCTATAACATATTCTTATTACTTTAAATTTGCCTTTCATCAATAAACTTACCAAAATCTGGGTTTAATGCTCACTTGCTTACAAGTTTTGAATCTGGAGCTTGTGACATCTGTAATTTAATATGCATTTTCACATTGAATTCTGTTACAGACATAATACCTTTCACTTAGTGCACTATTATGAATAGAAAATGCATATAACCATAACCTATGTGGTGAACCTGTCTTGGAAGTTTTCATGCTTAATTTAATTGAAATTTTTTATGGCCAAAAAAAGAGAAAGAATTATTTTTGTTCAAGTAGTGTATATGACATATCCCCCATGGCTGTGAGATATCACAGAAATGAAGGATAACTGTAGAACAATGATGAGGATATACACACCATCTTCTTGCTTCTGTGTCTATGTGTGCAGTGTAAATGAATGAGCTACTTATGGTGGCATTATGCTGTGCCTGCAGAGTAGACCATGTCTTTTGTGACTGTTCTCCTCATTGTTTCTCTTTTCCCCTCATTATATTGTCATCAAATCCAGTGGATGCGCATATACAGGAATGAGTGCCTCACTTTCAGAAACAAGTAATATGGCTTCTTGGTGAATGCTAAGATTTTTTTCAACATGGCATATAAAGCGTGCTCTGTGGCATGGTTGAGTGCCGGCTGCAGATAAATCTTTAAACACAAAATCAGCTTAAAATCTTTGTGCATGGGACTTAATGGCTATCTGCTGGGAACCGACTGATTGATACGAAAATATCAATTATGTTAATCTGAATCAAGGTCAATCCTCATATAATAACGTAGTGTTTGCTTATTTTTTCAAACAGAATGTGAAAATGAAATGTAAGATGTAATGTTGATATGCAGGGCAGGAATTACTGCTCCTTACAGCAGCCCTCTCATTGGTGCAGATTGGTGCAGACCAATCCACCACCCCCACAACACGAACACACATACACACACAATTTGAGTATTTGAGAAACAATAGTTTCTAGAGTTTATGCAGAATGGTGTGGGGGACGAAAAACACCTTGTTGATTTGAGAGAACAGAGGAGAGTCACCAGACTGGTCTGAGCTGACAGGAAGGTTATAGTAACAATAAAAAAGGCACCCTGTGAGCAGAAAAGATGCACAACAGACACACAACACATCAAACACATGTAGCATCTGTAGGGCTACAACAGGAGAAGTGCATAACAGCTTCCAATCCTGTCTGGCAAGAAAGTCTTTGGATACCATGGTCACAGATTCACCAAACCTTCTGTTGTAGCCAATCCAATTTAAAGTTAGATGCTAGGTGCATGCTAGAAGATGCATTTTTGCTACACATGACTGTAAAGAGTGATTATATGAGTTACTATTTCCTTCTTGGAAGCCTTTTTCCTTTGTCAGATAAATAATTGCTGCTTACTCAATGTGTCTTTGAATCAATATGTGTGACCTCTATAGACCCCTGTGTGTGACAGTACCAGGGGATCAGTATTTTCTACAACACCCAAACTAGCCTGTCTGTTCCCAATATCCATGCCATTGTCAAAGTGACAGAGATCACAGATTTTTCTATATATTAATACTTGAAACATTTCTTTAGGCTCTTGCTCTATATCTACAGATTTATGTATTTTTTCTGCCTGCTGCCACATAATGATTAGTTGATTAGGTAACTGCATTAATCAGCTGGTGTTCCTAATAAAGTGAGTGTGTATGGCTAATTTCTCACTCTGGAAATTGCACATTCTTTTTTTTTTTATTATTATTTTTAATATACACAAATATTAGTACCGGGACATTAGTGTTGCCATTACTTAAAATCAGTGGAATCTGCCATCTCTACTTCCTCCCTCCCTGTATCCCACTCCTCCTGCTTTGCTGGTATCGTCTCTTACAAAATCTAGGGCAGCATAAATGTATTCACCACCTGTGATAGTGAGAACAGTGTTAGTCAGGGGAGAAGCCAGTTTTTAAAATGAGCTGGAGTTACTATTAGCAGACAAATCACTATTCTCTTGTCTTTCATCAAAGTACAATATTTTTTAGTATGGTTGCAAAGAGTAATAGAGAAGCACAAAAACACAATGACACTAGCCCAGCTTTAATAAGGCTGACAGCTTGCAGCTTGACTGTCAGGGAGGTAAATATAAGGGGCATTGGAGACTGTGAGATATTACTGAGGTAAAACACAGCCATATGACATCAAGAAGAAAAGAGCAGCAGCTTTAAACTCTGCAGCTGAGCTCCCCAGGCAGCCTCACACACTGCAATGCAGAGAAAAAGGGGGAGGCATGCACACACTCTCAAGGTGCACTGCCTCAAAGTCAGCAAAGCCTCTCTCGCAAAAAACACTGAATGCAATGCTCCAAATGAATTATTAACACTAGGTGTCTTAAAAGTCTTTCTGCAAATCCACTTGGCTTAAATCAATAATAAAAAGGGATTTCTTTATTTAAAAAAAATGCTTAAATAATTTACAGGCAAAATAGATGAAAGGTCAATAAAATGGTTTTGCTTCTAAACTCTTTACATACACAGACACAAAGGCAACAATCTGGTATTGCAGAGGCGGAGTGTCCTAATAATAATAATAATAATAATAATAATAATAATAATAATAATGACATACCCCATTGTTCTGACCCTGACCTCCTCATGGAGATGCTCAAGGTTGCAGACACTAAGCAGAATGTGAGTGATCCCCTTCAGAAGCCTAATCATGATTTCTTCTGGCAGGAAACTCTGACCTCATTTAACCCCACAGAACAAGGTTAAGCTAATGCATGCCTGATCTGTGTGGGAGGAAAAGAGATATAACCTGGGAATGCTTTTAGATAAGCCAAATGCATCAGCCTCACCATTTCACTTAATCAAAAATGTCTATTACTTGAGAAGTTGTTTTGAACACACATTTTGCTTTGGTGTGTAATACCATACAATTACCAATGACATCACACCTACACCATACATTAAATAGAAGGATTGCTGACTTATCATTGTCTATTATGGATCTTTGCCTTAATGTGTCTATTTATCATTATGTGTCTACTATGGATTTTTGCCATGTGTGCAGAAGCAGAGGTAGAGTAGAACACAGGAGGTCTCTGAACCCCCCTCAGGCTGGAATCAAGGGCAACTTGGTGCACATTTATTGACTCACAATTAAAAATATGTGACACATGTTTCTCAGAAGCAGATTCCTGTCTATTCTGCACAGAAACTTCAATATGCATGGAAAAGTGAACAGGGAACTGGGAGACGTGGCAGGGCAGAAAAGCTAAAGCTAAAGATAGGCACAGCACAAGGATAGTACACACACACATATCATTCTGTCCGCTCTACTGAGTGGACAGAATGAGGCTTTCACGAAAAATGCTGATGGAGGGACTGTTAGCTGGGAGCAAGATTTAATTGCAGTAGGAATTCTCTCACTGTATTATATTTAGTGAGAGGGCAGCATGTTTTAAAATTAACAAAATATGTATTTTAATTATACAAATCCATAATATACCAGTCATCCATCTGAACTTTGTAAATGGTTCACCCTTAAAATAAATCATTAAAGGAAACTCATGTCTTATATACTAATAACTCATAGGACGCTCTAGACAAACAAGCCCAATTCCCAGAGGCTCCACCCAGCAATCCACAGAACCCAAAGGATCCGCCATCAATGTCCCAGTGCCAGACACCACAGCACACCCACAAAGGTCCCTTGGAGACACGCCTTTAGGGGCCAGAGCTGCCCCAGTGGCTTAAGTGGTTTTAATGTTCATTGACTGAGTCATGACTGATTGGTGTGTGCTGTATATACATAAACAACATAAGGATTAGATTAGTTAAGATAGCAACGCATTAAATGTTACTAATTAATGCAGATTGAATCCATTATTAACAATGTCAAATTTAAAGGTCTCCCTCACTCCATCACTCTTCCCAACCACAACAAAAATCCTTTGTTTAAAATGGATGAAAAACATAGATATGATATCTATAAGTGCTATAATCTGCAAATTGGGATAATGAATAGACATGGTCACTGGCTCACAGAATGTGCCCAGGTTACCACGTGTATAGCACATCTGCCAAGTTTTGGATTTAGAGCAACTCCGCCACAAACCACAGCTAGGTTGGAAATGCTGCACTGCTCTATTTTGGCCCAGTTTTGGGCAGCATCTTCAAAACGGTTTTGCTCTGCCTGCAAGACACAGTCCACTGACATGAGCTATATAGGTCTAACCTTGCACTGAACCCCGGAACAACCCAGTGTCTTTTAGTGCTGCTACAATAGATAGTAAACTGTCTGTATTTGGATCAAGACACCTGTGTTTGCATAGTTGTTGTCTCAAAGTAAGAGCTGGTAATCTCTCCACTGAAGCACACTAAACCTTTGACTAAGCTCAAAATGACAAACTTGATATGCACTATTTCTATCCATGCTATCTTCAGTGTTATAAAATAAAGGCAAATATATATAAAATACCCAATGTATATTTAAAAAAAAAGTGTGTTTTTGCTTTTGTTGTTCTGCCCGTTAAAAAAATGCTGTGAGTAACAAACCACAGGTAACACATAATTATAGTACACACAATTGGGAACCATATGGTAATGGCTGCAGTTTAAACAAGTCAGAATGGTCATAATGGAAAGTTTTTCAGCACATCTGTTTGTCATGTGCCATGCCTAAATGCAAATAGACATTTCATTTCGTTTCAATCTCATCAGACAGAAAGAGTTTGTACATTTAAAATGAATATGAGCTTGGCCCTTTAATTACATAACTTTGCTGTAAGGGACAGTTCAGTGTGTTCATGGTCAGTGAACCCATAACCTTCTGCAGATGGGGCCACAACTTTGAGGTCAACATAAAAGGAAAAGCTCCCTCCTTTTCAGTATTCATAGAATGTTTACCACATAGCACATGATTAATGTCTTTACTGAATCAGTAGTATAGTAGTGCTATAATTAATTAGAAAATAGCTTTGATTTAAATCTTCTTAATTTTAATCAAGCAATGATGAACAGGCCCAAGCACCCTGTGCAATTTTGCATCCTCAATGTCTTTAGATCAAATAAGCCTGGTTTGTTGGTGATTGTATAAATTTCCATAGGAAGGGTACATTAAAATTCCTTGGTTTTCATTTTGCAAATGACCCAAAATAATGAACTTCCTGTTGAGTAAAGCCCATGACATGCAGTGCGAACGTTGTTCAGCTCAATAAACAAGAGATGAAAGTCCTCTTCAGCTTCTTGAATGGCATAGCAGTTCTGGGGTTCCACTCTATGTTGATGGCTGCTTTCCTTAACAAAGACATGAGAGAAGATGTGGCACAGCTGATACCCCAAATACATTTCCAGTAAAATTGATCAGGCACTTTAATGATGAGGGAGATGAGGAGAGCCAGTATGATATGACACAGTACTCATCATGGCCATAGGTGGTGCTAAATGCTATCTTCCACTCATCTCCATCTTGAATACCAGGTCTAGCTTGGTGAATGCTCTAGCTTCTCTGTGATGCTCCAAGGCAGCGGAAACCAGGCCCAGAGAGTAGTAGTAGTACAGCAGGTAGGCTGCAGTAGTCTATGTGTGGGCTGAGGTTGCTTGGAGCTGGGCCATTGTAGCAGAAAGTTGTGCTTGCTTGTAGGCGTGATTGCTTGTGCTCCTCGTGGAGCATGTTAGCATATCTACTTTGATTCTCCAATGCTTTGTGCAACTTAGCTACTTTGCCTGCGGCGTACATGGAAGGCAAAGTATTCTGTGAGTAATATTCAGGTGGATAACATTGCAGCTCAGCAGAAGTTTAAATGAAGAGGTCTGGCCAAAGTATACATAATATAGTATAAGTTCAGGTAAACTATTGTTGGGCGTAAACTTGCAAAACTCAACAAGCAGAAGATCAAAATACAATCAGTCAATCAGACAGAGAAGATTGTGGTGACATTGTAAAGTCCTTATGTACTTAGAATGTAGGTAACTGAGGCCTGGTGAATTAAATCTATTATCAGTTGACTGGACTTCAAGTATTATCAGAGTGGATCTGACAGTAAAAATGCCTCAGAATAGAGAAATACCTCAGAATATAATGCATTACTTACCTCCAGTAGATTAATTGTCAAACAACTGATACGTATTATACTTTTTACCTCCCATCCCAATACCACCATCAGTCACCACTGCTTGCACCCACTGGCAGCTTTTTGAAAATTGACACAAGTCCTAAAATGAGACGGCTGATTATCCATGTTTAAAATGAGGCCATGGGTTGGCCTTGTTGACACAAATTTACCAGGCTCTGTGGGTAAATAATATTAATCTCTTGTACAAACAGGCCTACAGCTAATAAGATACATATGATTGATTAAACAGCAAGTATCTCTTTTTGTGCACAGCACTAACATGCCACATTCTTTACTATTATCACTCACAATGCTGATACCTTTGTCATAGATATTCGAAATTAATGTGTTGTGTGACAAAATTGAGAAACGACATACCCTTGGTGGAGTACAATTATGTAACAATTTAGTGTATGACTTTTCAAACTGTGCAATTGATTCTGCTGAAAATGAATGTTCAAATTCCTATCCTGAAAGAATGATGTACTGTGTGTCTTTAACACTATTACAGTATGTATATGTAGGCACAAGCTGAAATATGACAATTACATTGCCTGAATAAATAATTTAGAGACGTGAAAAGTCAAGTTGCTCTTGCTAAAATGATCAGTGTCATTCATATCTTTTGAGGCTCAAATCCCTCACAGTAACGGGGTAAAAATGTAGACTTCATGGAATCCTCAGATAGGTCTCAGAGGTAAAGCTTGGCATTTCCTGTAGTGTTGCTCTGCAGTGACCAGTTGAAGATGTGCTGGTCCATTACAAATGGGACAGGGTGAGGAACATTCAAGCATATTCTTGTGTTACAAAAAGCATATCAGATCTTACCAAAGACACATGGCCAGCAAATTTCTTTAAATGCCCTCTTTGGTGCTCTGAAGGTTTTTCATTAAAGACCCATACTATTTCCCCATTCTCATTGATTGATACATGGATTTTGCATAAAAATTCTTTAACAAGTAAATGGAGTTAAAGTAACACTTATCCTTTTATTTATCCTTTTATCTCCAAGATGGAGAACATTAAAATATTAGAACCATTGTTTCCTGTCAATACACCATATTTAAACACCTCTTTGTGTTTACATTATTAACATGTGGGCTGCTTCTAAAAGCAAACACAAATGCTAAACAGAGACTTTGTGGTAGATTACATCATCTCAATGACAAACATGGAGTGCCATGACCTCATTTCTCAAATATAACGCACACACACTCCAACACCTTTGAAAGTCTGGTTTGCTCTCTAGAATAGGACATATGTGTGTTGGCTAGCAGATGGTTATATTATGCATGAGTCAGTGTTGTTGAGGTGATGTCTGGGCAAACTAGCTTGTTTTCGAAGGTCATGAGGCAAGGACTGTTTCAAAGAGTACCAAAGAAAACTTCGCATAAAGAGGATTGATCAAAGTCAAGCAAGAAATATTAATGATGCCCTTACTACGTTGCCTATATATAGAACTATATTTGCAATAATGGTGTAATTTCTTTTTTATTTGGAGGGATATCCTAAGTGGTGATTTTGCATGAGACAGAGACCTCTACTGCTCAACAAATGGCAGTAACTGAAGATAAAAAGATATACAATCTTCTACACAGACAGACAGACAGACAGACAGACAGACAGACAGACAGATAGATAGATAGATAGATAGATAGATAGATAGATTCTGAAAATAGTAGATAGATTGTGTAGATAGTAGGTAGAAGTAAAAAAAAAGATGGTAGGAATCATCATGACATGTCTGTTTCCATGGTAAAGCAAAACTTCTTTTATCACTATGGCAACAGAAAATATTGCACAAGAGCTGTTGTTAAAGTAAATATGTAGTGTTTATATTTTGTGTGCTTCTTTCAGACACTACACAATAGCCTTTGTGAGAGACTGGTAGGATGTATTAGTAGACATCAGGTAATCAGTTTCCTTTTATTGATCAGTCATGTTTGCAAGGTCAGGCTATTGGACAGCTTGGCCTCCTAATTTAGGCATACAGTACTGTACTTATGTAACTGATCTATTGCATAAAGGACTCTGCCAACAGGAGTATAAATAAACGTGCTGCACGAGATCACTGTGTTTGTACTGTTTAAAGATTAGAAAAAAAGGAAAAAATAGAGACATAATTTTGCAAATTTTTGTACGGGATAGTTGAACAAAATAGCCTGCATGAAACAAGCCTAAACTCAATAGGCTTTCACTTTCAAAAAAGGCTTAAGGATTAATGTGAGAGCACTGCCCCCTTATGGCTAAAAAAAAGAATTGACCGATGTCTTGTGAAATAAGTAGGATAAAACTTCATGTAAACGCAAAACGTTTTACGTCATTTATTTCACGGGAAGATATGATTACCATAGAGGGGTGACAAATTTCAGGGGAAACACAAATAGTGTCCACATAAAGTTGTTGGGTCACCAGAACGATGTAGATACACGTTGGCATTGATCCCACATGTGTCTGCAACTATGCTCAGCAGCAGCTCCAGGCCAGCAAAACATCTCTGATCTGGAACTACCACAAAAATAGATGAAACCGCTCAGGAAAATAAACATCCAATATCAAAAACATCAAACTTTTAGGGTATTTCTTAAAATAATCAAAAATAGATTTACAAAACAGCTTCAAAAAAGTATGTTTATTCATGTACACCATACTTAATTATGTACACAATACTTTCAGCATGAATTACTGCATCAATGCTGCACGCCATGGTGGTGATCAGTCTGTGGCACTGCTGAGGCATTTACAGGTTGCTTTGCTAGCAGCCGTTAACTCATTTGCGTTGTTGGGTTGGGTGTTTCTTATCTTCCTCTTAACAATGCTTTATTGATTCTTTATAGGTTTCAGATCAGGTGAGTTGGCTGGCCAATCAAACACAGTATTGTGGTCTGCAAGCCAGTTAGTGGTAATTTTGTCACGGTTGGCAGGTGTTAAGTCCTTCTGTAAAAGGAAACGATCACCTACATAAAGCGTGTCAGCATATGGAAGCATGAAGTGCTCTAAAATCTCATGGTAGATGGCAGCGGTGACTTTGCACTTGATAAAATGCAGTGGACCAACACCAGCAGATGACATGGCACCCCAATTTATCACTGACTGTCGAAACTTCTGAGCACTGATTCATCGAACTCTAGCCTCCGCCACTTCTCATGAAGCCCTCCCAAGTTCTGAACCCATCTTTGCTTGACAATCTTCTTAAAGCTGTGTTTATCCTTGTTGCTTGTGTATGTTTTTCCTACCAAACTTTATCCTTCCAGTCAATTTTCCATGAATATGCTTTGATACAACCCTTAAGGCTTGAAATATTTCAGTTGATGTATATTCAGTCTAACATATGAGTTCTACTTTTTGAATGAAATCATGAAAAAACTGTTTCCACAATGTTCAAATGTTCTGAGATGCACAGAGGAGCTCAATTTTGAGATGTATTTCTGATGGACAGATTATTCATCCCACAACCCCTTCTCCCCTTCTTGCAATCTTTGCAATATATCTTATCTATGGTTCTGTGCATCATGGACACTTTATGCACTTACAATTTGTCTTTGCAGAAATGTATTTGAATGAAATACTTGTTGGCACTGGAAAAAATATTGGCAGCCATATAATATTTTAAAACCAGTCTGTATTGGCATATAGACGGAAAGCCTAAAAGTATATTTATCAACTGTTCCTCTTTTCCTTAGAGCCCGAGGCAGTGTAATTCTTAACTGAATGGACTTCATGTGTTCGTTGCAGTTCCCAGTTTTGATCGCTAGGTGTAATGATAAGTCTGTAGAGCAACAAGCACACTGCGATACAGTCGTGTAGCATTTAAATCAACGGAACATCAACTGTCAATTTCCTTTTAGTTCTCGGTGACTACAAAGGTTGTATATAGTACATCAACATTTTTAATGTATGGAGTTTAAATTAATGTAGTTCATATATAGGCTGCCACCGAACACCATGTAAAAAAAAAAATATATATATATATATATATATAAATATAAATAAATATATATATACTGTATATAAAATAAAATACACGATATTACTTAATCCTTTTTTTGGTTAAGGGACAGAACGTCTAGCTTATTATTAAAAAGTCTCTCCTATGTGTTCAACTGGGTTGAGATGTTACTGTGAAGGTCATAGCACATCTTATGATTTACAGCATTTTCATCCTCATCAAACCACTAGTACCCTGGGGATGAGAGGACATTGTCATCCTTGAAGAGATATCAGGATAGAAATCTTTCATCACAGCATGAAGGTGATCAGTCGGAATAACTTTGTATTGTTTGTGTTGACACGTGGACCCATTTTGTATAAATTGCACTGGTTTTCCTTTAATTCGTCACACGTCTGTACGTGCCGGTGTGTGTGACTGGCGCTCGTGACATAGTGGCCCCTTTAATGGCGCGCTCGTAGACTCGTTCATCGGCGCTCGTGTCGCTATCGGTGTTTGTCTTCCACTTTGTCTCTCCGGAGTGTCTAAGCGCCTCGGGCGAATCAGGGTGTGTCTGCACAAACAAGGAAGCCACCGAGCGCAAACACCACCACCACCAGTGAAGCTAAAATGCAGCACAATGGAAAACTGACAAGCCGGATCTGACACTTGTTTGGCTTGAAAGGCGTCTAGAAAAGATGAAGAAGCAGCACCAAAGCCCCGCTAAGCTAGCCGCGGAAGTGCGCGTGCCACAAGGCGAGGCTACCGTGCAGCAGCTCAACGAGCTTTTGTCAGACGGCAGCGGCTTTTACAGTTTACCAGCTCAACATTTCAACGAGGTGTTTCCTAGGATTTACATCGGTAATGCGTAAGTTATGGCGGCCTATTGTTCTGTTCTTATCAGCGACACTTTACCTGTGTTTACATTCGTTGCAGTAGATTACACTGCCAGGTATACCGGGCTTTATCGGCTCAACCTAATCTTGTCCATCGAAACATAACAAATGCATTTAGATAACCGTTCACAATCAGTCTCCAAGCAAGGCAGTCAATGAGTTAAATCACTGCTCTAATCTTCTAGGTTAATTAATACATTTTCTTCTTATGGGATGGAGCAGTATTTTACCAAAGCTTACTCTGGATGGAAAGAGTAAAATGAGAGTGGCTTCGCTATTCATAAGCATGGTTGCATTGTGTCTTGTTTTCTGTTTAGTTTAAAATTACTCGTTAGTTAGTATATTTAAAATTGAAACATGCTACCAAAAATCAACTTGTATCTTTATGCGCAGGGGTTATTCTATCTGAATAATCTAAATGGATTTACTTTTGATGCATCTGCTATAGCTTACACCTCCTTGTGTGAGAATAAAGCAGACTGCACAAAGTGGTCTGAGATTATTAAACACCAACTGCTTTCTTCATTCTTATTTTATTTTATTTTATTTTATTTCATACAAGTAAAAATGATTAACAAGTTAATTCTCTTTCCATTACGACCATATCTTATTTTCTGTCATAACAGATTAGACACACCTGCTGGTTGAGGTATCCTCAGACCAGAAGTGGTGTTTTGTGTAATCCCTCCCTCCAAAAAATATGGATAGATTCAAGGCTGATAATTTTATGTATTAATATCTGCCCCAGCTAGCCAAAATCAATATGATTAGTGTACAGTACATCCAGTGCTAAGTAGCAAAGAGACAACAATGCATGAAGATGGTGCAGGTTGGGTTTCTGACCCCCTGAGAAGACATGAGACTAATGGAATCTTCAGGACCCAAACAAGCAAAAATTTTTAGGAAAATAAAAACAGAGCAAAACCATGTCCTGGGAGGACAACATTCCTGATCATATTCAAACTGTAAACATAATGTTAATGGATTTTGTTAAATTAGACAGGGTGGCCCAAAAGCTTGGATCTGTAGGCATTTTTTAAAATTGATGTTGTAATTATTTTTTACTTTGGACTAAAAATAGCTTTGACACTAAAAATAGAAGATGCAACAGAGCCAGAGCTTACACAACCCAGGCTTTTGGAGGGATTGTTTGAAAACGTTAGTCTATTAGCATCAGCTCAGAAGAGTTTTGGTACTCAATGAAGAATTCATCATATAACAATCTTTATTAAAAGTTCAGTGTTCTTGTATTCAGTTAATATATACACAACATCAAGGGAGTATTAATTTTAGCATTTAGTGGAAATGTTATTATGTAATTTATGCATTTTTGAATCAATACATTTTACATATATCTAGCCTACAAAAAATCTACACACAAAGGTCAATCAATGTGGCATCTAATACTTTTAGCGCAATTTAAATAAAATTTAGCACAGGCTATTTCTTAACCTTTTAATTTAGTGGAAACAAGGGTTCTAAAGTGTATTAGATTATAAATATCATCTTTAGTCTACTTTCATGCTTACCTTTTGATCATGCCAACATTTCGTATCTAAATAATAATTTAAACTCGCAGCCATCTGTTAGTAAATAAAAACTAAAAATACTGTAAAAGAAGCATATTTTTCACAAGAACAGGTATATAGAGGACATGTTACAGAGTGGTCTCTGTGCCAGATATCATTCACCTCTTTGTGAGGATTCTATTAATAATGTATGTGTAGAGGCTGCAGAGAGCAGAGGGTGAGGGAGCACAGCAGACCAATAAGAGGTATGACTGCATTCTCATGGAGCTTCAGATGGATAAATTAGTTCAATGAGAAAATATGAGTGATGGGTTTTGGGGCATTAAATCAGGCTTCACACATTAGCATCATGGTGGATTTCATAACCCCTCAAGTTAATAGGTTTTAATGGAATATACCATTTTTTTGTAGTATTTGTAAGTTGGTTTAGAAGATATTTGCCGCTTAAGCAAATCATGTGGAATATGGCACGTTTACTTGTGCTAAACAAATTAGAGCATTTTAATTAGTTTTTTGTGCAGAAGAAAAATTTCCTTTTTTGGTAAAATGTAAATATGTAATTATTCCCACATTTTTGTCTACATTGCCACTTAATGCATTATGTTTCTCTATAGGATATGACAGAAAAAATGAGAGAGATATAAAAAGCATAGACTGGGTGCAGATGAAGATGAAAGTGTTGCAGGTGCTAGAGCAGAACAGAAACAATGTAACAACTTGATGACCGAGCACCCCACACTGCTTGTGACTCTTTCTCTTCTCTGGCTTCCTTTCTTTTCCTGAAAGCCCTATTTTGGGCATGGTGCTCAAAGCTTGTGGCTCTTTATATGCCTTTGGGCAGCAGCCAAGATCCCGTTGCTGTGTCTGTAGTGGTTTAGAACACTGCCATCCCCTTAAGTTCAGTAACATGGATTGACATCTCTGCTATCTAAAAGTGGCTCCACAGTTTATTCTTGTCAGGTTCCAGCTAAGCATAGCAAATAGTGAGAGTCGAAGAAGCTTTTGTTAAACCATCCAGATTTTATAGTATGCCAAGAACCCTAAGCAGTAAGAGCACCATTACAGAACCATTATAATACCATTACATAAATGATTATAAAGTATTAATGTGCATGTGCCTGTGAAAAAGAAAGGAAGATGTAAACGTTTTTCATATTTAATGTAGTTTGAGTTAGTGAGAGGGAAAAATAATAGATTTTTCAGTTGTTTTATTCTTTAAAGCGCAGGGCTGACAGATGTTAAAGCTAACAATGTCAGCACAGTCCTCATTCCTATGGGTAAGGCGAGGCTCATGTGAGATCTCCTTCTGCTCATCAGATTTGTGGCCCAGAATGTGATGCGTCTGCAGCGGCTTGGGATTACACACATACTCAACACAGCAGAGGGCAACTCCTTTATGCATGTGAACACCAACGCAGAGTTCTATGCAGGAAGTGGGATCACTTACCATGGCATAAAGGCCAATGACACGGAACAGTTTAACCTCAGTGCCTTCTTTGAGGAAGGGGCCGACTTTATCGATAAGGCTTTGGCACATGCAAATGGAAAAGGTACGTCACTAATCTTGGGTATAATATACTTTGTAAGCAAAAATGTCTAAAAGGGTTATGACATCATTAAACAACACTACATTTTTCTAAATACATTTTGTCTGCAGATTTATTTTCATCTGAACCACTTTTTTTCATTTTAAACTTGCATGCAATAACTAACATGCAAACATTTTTCTGTAACTGAATGAATGGTATTTTTGGTTGGAAACAATATTCATTCATTCATTCATTGCTTTTACCTTATGTGTTATGCCATGGATATTACAGTACATCATACATGACCAGAAGAATAATTATGAAGCATCAGCATTCTTACTGGACACAAATCTTTTAACTGAGCATTTGAGCAGAAACACAGAAATCTTGCATTGTTTGCTGTACCCTTGCCCTGTTTTACTGCTCGCATTTGTGACAGTTGCGTTCAGAGACTGTTTGGTGACATTCTGTAAACAGACTGAGTCACCGAATCTTAATGAGACCAGGGCGTGTCAGAGCACAAGATATGCATTGATTTTCCACTGGAGAGAACATCTGGTCAGGTTTGGAATAACATATGAGAAAGGTTATAGTCAGTGGATGGTCACTGGTAATAAGATAAAACGATAGAACCTTTTTACACTTGATTATTTTATGGTTCTTGTATTTGTATTGTATCATGATAAGATTTAAACTATGTGCATTTACATTTCTGAAAACTGTCTACAGAATGTTCGACTAAACTCCAATGGCTGTATAATGTGCAATATGGAAATCAGCTTATTTTACCAGCTCATTTCATTCATACCATTTTTGTTGTAGGAACAGATAGAGTCAGCAGCATTAAAATCATTATTATTTCCGTTTGTAATTCCATAAAGAGAGTTAAAGACAACATATTGATGGAATCCATTAAGGCTCCCAAAGATTACTAAACTGTATCTGAGATCTCTCAGGGAACAGATTTAAGTCTATTTTAAATGTATGTATTGGTTGTCTTTAAAGTGGCAGTTTTACAACATTTACAGTATTTACATCATGTACAGACATCTCTACCTATTCCTTTATAAGCCCAATGCTCAAAACACAAAAAGTGTAAATATTTATACTGCTTTGAATATGCATAGTACATATATTCCTTAAGAATAAGAGTTAAGAATTCTATAAGAATTAAGAGCAAAATGGATGAATGGTGGTGGTGGTGGTGGTGGTGGTGGGGGGGGGGGGGGGGTCAGGGAAAGAGACAGAGAATAAGTTTCATATGCTCTGCAAATCTGCAGAATAAGCAGATTTTCTGCATTTGTGAGAAGTTGCAGGGGTAGGAAGTGGTCGATAATGAACACATATACAATATACGTGCTTATGTGTGTGTGTGTGTGTGTGTGTGTGTGTGTGTGAGAGAGAGAGAGAGAGAGAGAGAGAGAGAGTGTGATTAAACACTTATAAACCTATTAAGTTGTATTATGATGATGATACTGTGTTCAGGCAAATATGCTGCCTCCTTCCCTCTGATCTAACTTTAGGAAAAGTGTATGTTCACTGCCGAGAAGGCTACAGCCGTTCCCCGACTATGGTCATTGCTTACCTCATGCTGTACCATAAAATGGATGTGCGAGTGGCGACGGCAACAGTAAGGCACAGGAGAGAAATCGGGCCCAATGATGGCTTCCTGCGCCAGCTGTGCCAACTCAATGAGAAGTTGGTCAAAGAAGGCAAGCTGAAGACTAAGTGATAAACAACAAATCTATCACTCCTCTGACACCAGAGATTTGTCTGGTGAAAAGTTCTCACTAGCCTAAGATCCCCCAATCTCTATTTCTCTGTCTCTTTCTTCCACACACAAAGACACACGCACACAAAGGCACACACACACACACACACACACACACACACACACACACACACACACACACACACACACACACACACACACACACACACACGAATAATAAGAGTTCTAATTGAACACATGGAGACATACACCCTCACAGTATGTCGGTCTACAAAACTTGCATTCGATATGATAAATATCATGCTCCTCTGCCTTTTTTATTTCATTTCCCACAGTGATGTATGTAGCCACATGCAAAAGGATAATATGTAATATATTTTACAATATATTTATATTTTGCAATATATTATAGGACTTATATAAAATATTACAGTATATTCCATTTACATGTGGAGTGTAAGACACTCTTGCTGCCATCTGTTTGTATGTCTAACATCTTTGGAGCTCTTTAGCCCAGTCTGCTTACAATGATGTAATTTAGAGCACAGTCATGCCATAGTCTCCCACTGCCAGATTTTTCACAGTGATCGATCCCAGTCCATTTTGTATATGGTTATATATGGATGAATTTCAAATGACCCAGAGTGTACACAGAACTCTGTGGGGGAAAAAAAGCACCAAGATCACATTTAGAATTAAAAGCAGAGTATTGATTCGGCTGGTTGTATCTGATTCTGCTGACAGATATTTGCATCGGTCCTCACTAAATGAACGTTCAACCACTGACAGGGTATCCTAAGGTTGTTTTACAGGTCAGCATTGCTTTTTTGTACTTCAGTTACACATGTGATGTAAGCACTGTTCAGCCAACATAAAATGAAAGCATTGGCCATTATACATACAGTAGCAACATGAAAATCACCTTTACCACCTAAACCCTTATACTTTTCATGATTACAGTGAAACTGAACCATTCAAATCAGCATATTTATGTGCTTGCTTATGTAATTATTATTACCCTTTATCATGCAACAAATACAAGGTTAAGCCATGCTTTATACAGGGCATTACCAGCACATATACTGTATTTAGAAGAATTACTTTAAGTCAGTTTTATTACTGGGGCTTCCTGTAGAATTACAAACAGGTAATATAACAGATTTTGAATTCCAATTGGACCAAGAGCACAAAAAAGACCTGAGAATCATAAATCAACTGAGTGAAGTTCACTTGTCACCTGTAAAGCCCAAAGGTTTTTTCCTGTATTTTGTAATGATGGAGACGCATATACCACTTAGAACCCACTATAAAGCTAGACCACATGAAACCACAGAGCATTTTAAAAAACCACGTACTCCAATTTCTATATTTATATGCAATGCAGATACAGTATATATACATGTATATAAATAGTTAGTTGTTGACATATATGAATGTATTATAAACTGTATGTTATTACTACAGTATGTGTTTGCAAACTAATATCCAACTTATTGTAGCCACGATTCATATCATTTTAACATAAGGATTAATAATTATTCTATTTACAAGAATGAAAATTAATAATACAGTTATAAAGATCATCTAGAGCAGGGGTTATCAACAAGTATTTCACTGTTTAGACCAGCAATGGATTTAAGCAGGGTGAACTTAGCACTTTGTCAAAACAAAGCAAAATGCATTTTGTCGCTGTCAATTGGTTGTCTTTATGGCAGCTCACCATACCAGATGTTAGCCATAGAGGTAGAGACATTAAGCCAGCTAGGAAATTTCCATTTTACATCTTTGTTCTATTGGGAGAGAAATGAACAGATGGAATTTTTAAAGGGGATTTTTTAAAAAGATGATTTTCCTTTCCCTATAAAGCAAGGCAGGCATCTTAAGCAAATGAATTTACAAAATTGTATACTGTATTAACTTTATTATAAAAATGTATTCACTTTAAATGACAACCAAAGGGCAATTTTCTAAACATTGTGTTGCTATATGGCCAAACCTGAACAAATTTTTACCTTAATACCCCTGCTCTCGATCTTCAGTTATTTTTTTGAAGGGTTAAATTTTTTTGAAATCTTTTAAACTACAGTCAATGTATTATTATTATTATTATTATTATTATTATTATTATTATTATTATTATCAATGAATTAATTGTGTATTATTACTGTCATGTTTTCTTAAAAAATCCTTATGATACATGAGAGGGTGAAAGTCTGTCTTCAAAGCTAACACTGTCACAGGCTACCTCAAAGCATCTACACCATCTGTCCTATTTAGTTTTCTACACCAGTTACCGTAATGCCTATTTTAAATGGCAAAAGAACAAAATGTAATAAGAACGTACTTACCTTAAACATTCCTATATTGTATTCTGGAGACCTAGGCTTTTTAAAACCTAACCTACTGTAGATACTGAAACCTGTCTGCCATCATAAGAAATATGCTATACACTATTATATTTTACACTATAATATGTATTAATGTGGATGCCAAACAAGTATCACTTATTAGAGGATATTATTAAGTAAATGCTTCAATTATTTAACATGGTTTCATTAAAGAAAGAAATCCATCATTCATAACAAGAAATATGTGTAAAGTACAGAATGTTGTGTAAAGTACTGTAGGAAGGCCACCTATTCAAGGGACATAAAGGCTACAGATGTGCCGTTTCTTGCCTGTGAGCCGCAGATCTAGTACTCATCTAAGTAAATGCATTAGTGGAGAGATACACTGCCACTTGCCCTTGGGCAAACGCCTGTGGTTGTTACAAAATAAAATGGTCATTTAATAATATTTCATATAAAATATATTTTAATTGCTTGAAGCTGGTAATGAACTACTGTATGGCTTAATGATATCAAGATTGATTGTGATGCTGCTTGATATATATTTTTAAATGTCCTACTCTATGTCTACTATAATGGTATTTTGTACTTATAAGGATGCCTCTGGAGATGGTTGTCGTAAACCAAACTACTAAATGCTATGCTATATTTAATGAGCCTATTTGATTAATTGTCTTACCTGTGGTCTGCACTGGTTCCTGCTGAAGAATTTGATCAAAGTTAATATGGTTAATATTATATATCCTGATCAGCACAAGTGTAACTATGTTGTGTATTGTCTGTACTTTTATACATTTCAGAAGCTGTCCCGTCTTACATAAGCAAACACCTACCCCAAAGTATGTGTATACGCACTAGTTATGTGTTTTTCATGCTTCATCTATTGTTCCAGAATGATTGTATTATAACAAACAAGAGACCCTAGCATTCTATTGTAATAGTGTGTAATAATAATGTTATGAAGTAACTTATGTTAGATGTGTTTTTCAGATGGGTTTGGCACACATATTCACACTGCCAAATTATTGTTCAGATTGAGACACATGTTCATAGTGAGTCAGTTCGATCGAAGTGTTTAGTTCAATTTATGTCAAAGGCCCAAACTATTAAACCTCTAAGGAACAATACACTGTAGAAGAGGGAGAAGGACACACAAGCTGTCCTGCCATCCCACCATAAAGCCTTACTATTAAGACTGGTTATATATTTTTGATTTAAGTACTCACTCCACTAAGCAAAATAAACAGCTTATTACAAACACTTTATATATTGAAGTGCACTTGATTTTAAATGACTGATATGTTTCTTGATTTTAAATGATGTGTTTCCTGCCTTGTGAATATTGTATTTATGTCCAACTGTTGAACAATAAATTGATAACTTAAAAAAATAATCTGACATCTGAATGTAATGTCTTATGCTATTAATCAAGCCCTTTCTGCCTTTATGTTCTATTTTTTTCTTTCATTTTTAAAAAGTATTTAAGTATTAAAAGAAACCATGTATAACAACAGTTATTATTATAATGTATTAATGTAGTGTTACAAAATAATTAATGTAGTGCTATTTCAGTACCCCTTTGTTGCTTATTGTCATCATAATCATTTCTTGCTTCTACTACTTGGTTTCATATTTGGTATAGCAAATATGGGTATGAGTACGGTTAATTTCTCATGAACAGGGGGTGTTGCATGCCAATAATCTATTCCTAGAGCATTACTTTTCTTTGCATGTTGCATCTTTTTCTGTGGGCTTTTGAAATTAGGAAATAGTTAAGATGAAATGTTGCACATAACAGCTCTAAATTACATCTGGAAACAGGGAATACATTAAGTAAAGGTAATTTGTCAAACTTTTCTTAGATAGCCAAATTTGTCTTAATATAGGAATAAAAAATGGTAGAGCTCACCAATTCTTAAATTTACTTTAGTGACCATATGTTGACCATTGAAATAGGTAAAGCAGGAATGTTATATTTTAATTAGAAAAGTAAAAAAAAAAAAGTATAATAGATAGGATTTAAGGCCATATGCCTCCCAACCAACAGATGGAGACAAAAGCTGCAATTAAACCCGGTTTCTCTTTGGTCTCTGCACCCACTGTCCCAGGAATTGTTGAAATGTTCCATGGACTTTCTTTCTACACACACACACACACACACACACACACACACACACACACACACACACACACACACACACACATAAAACTTAAGACAGCGCCATTGTGGATTTGCGTTACTGTTTCCTGATGATTTGATTCAAATGGACTTTGAGTTCTTTCAGCTTTTATGCAGCACACCTGCATGCTGGGGATGAACTGGCCTGGCCTCATATGTCCACAAGGATCATTTGAAAATGCTCAAGTCAATTGGCTTGACAGTATGACCGATCTCGTTTTCCATGGCCCTGTTCAGGCAGCAATTACCTGAGGCCAGCTGTGGCCTCCTCAGAGAGCACTGTCCAGGGGCCTCCTCCCTGTCACCCTGCAAAGACCGGAGACATGCTGGACATCAGAGCCAGATCTATATGGGAAATAAAAGAAGAACACAGAAACACACTGGTGCAGAAAAGAATAGGCTGAGGATTTCTTCTTTATGCTTCAACTGCAACAGCCTTCTGAGGGCTTCAAGCCATGACCTAAGCTACATGTCTCTGATATATAATGAAGATGCATTCAACCAGTAAGCTATTAGAAATATTTGTCATTGCACAGTGACAGCTGGCTGTAGAGGCGATGCTCACTCACAGGAAATATCTGGGCTGAGGCTCATCACACTGGAGTCTGATAAAAAGACCTGCTGCCAGCAACACAGGAGGGAGCTTCGTAATTGGCCATCATCCCCATCGTTACCTCAGGGGGCATACACACATGCACACACACAAAGATAAAATAAAATAAAGTCAGTCTAATGAATATTAAACTGTTTTGATAATCACACATATTTATTATTGTTTGTGAATATGTTTATATATGTTTATAATCAGTCTATCTATCCAACATCCTAAAGAAGGACTTAAGGAAAAAGCTTAGATGCCTTCATATAAAAAAAGTAAACATATGGCTCACTTACAAGAAATTATCTTCTTCCCCTCATCCATCGCGAATGACTCTGTTAAATGAGAAGCACCCGTTTTTATTTGTCTCATTCTACGCCACACTCCGATTGTGAAAACTTAAGTAAAGGAAAAAAAGAGTAACATCTGCAGAGCAGTGCTAATTATTGGGAAATATGGAGAGAGAATGCGCTTGGAATGGATAGCCTTCAGATCCTCTTCCAAACGCCTGCGCCCGCAGTGGTGTTGCTTGTTTCATCTCTGTGTGCTCTGTTGTTTTACTGCACTGTGACGATCATGCAGGCTTTTGCCAAGTACGCCTGATATTTATTAAGGAACTGTCATGGCAAGAACAGTCAAGTATGGCTGCCTGGCTCCTTGGGGTCCAAGTCAGTTTGTGATACTGGTGGGAGCACTTGTATTTGGAACAAAACAGACTCGGCTTTTATCTCCTTACTTTAGAGGATTTCTGGCCTGGTTGGAAGTCTTGTAATTCTTTCAGTATTTTGTTAGATTTGTTCTGTGATATATGCCTGTATCACACAGTAGTAACAATAGGCTCATCGAAAGCACTGCTTAATTATTAAAGGAGATCAAACATAATGACCTTAAATTATCCACAGACACAACAACCACATGAAACAGGATTTTTGCTGTGTTACATTAGAATATAGAAAGCCTGGACTGGGAGTATGCAAAAAAAAGTTCTTTGTGATGGATACTTTACATTAAGTCTGCATGGGAAGAGGAGAAATTAGAAAATATTAAACCTTCTTGTTTAATTGTACTTATTCTGTTGTATTGTCTTCCTTATCATGTTTATCATAATTAGACATATAGAACAGTAGGTCTTGACTACTGCAATCTGGGAACATCCCACAAGACCTGCAGTTTTAAAGTTGCTCTGACTTTGTCCCTTGTCAAAGTTGCTCATATCCCTATACTTGCCCAATTTTTTTGTTTCCAACACATCAACTACAGGGACAAAATGTTCACTTGTTGCCTAATGTATACCACACACTTTGCCATTGTAATGACACTATCAGTATGATAGTATGATATATGAAATATATAAAATATCAAATAATTTGATATAAAATTATTATTAATAATAATAATATTTAAATACACTTATGTGTTTAAATGTTTCTATTTATAATCTGTCAAAACATACAGAATAAGAATGAAATAAAAACTGCTTGAGATGTGGAAATCTTTTACTGTGTGAAAAACGGTGGATCAGCACAAAGTACATCGTTTATAAAATATTGCATGGAGTTTTAGCTGACTTGTATACATGTTAACTCAATAAAGAGGAACTAAGTCCAAATAGAACTCTAGATATAGCTGTAAATTAACTGATTCAGAAACCTAAGTGAAATAGAAAATGCTGTGATAACACATTCATTATTCAAAATAACATTTCTCTTTAG
This sequence comes from Clarias macrocephalus, assembly GCA_011419295.1. Classification (NCBI taxonomy): domain Eukaryota; kingdom Metazoa; phylum Chordata; class Actinopteri; order Siluriformes; family Clariidae; genus Clarias; species Clarias macrocephalus. The sequence goes on along the minus strand of JAAGKR010000615.1, from coordinate 134,224 downwards.
AACAAGTGCTGAGACTTTGTCAGATTCTGTCTGTTTGATTCTGGGCTTCAGTCAGTATGGAATATCTTTCCTCTGACTCTATCTTCAGGGGCTGTCATATGACAGATCCATGACCCCATTTATTAGCTCTGTTTATAATTAGCCTTTATAGGATTACACACCTGAGACCAAGATTATTTTCACATGCTTGTTATCTAGTTTTATAAATCCTGTAAAAAGCAAACTTGTGAAGCTTTTTCAAAACAGTGCTTGAAATATTTTCTTTTTAGCTCCCTTGGATAAACCACATAAATTCCGCATGTTCACCAGATGAAGTTGCTTAGGCTTTCATGGTTAATTAATGCACCTTCCTCTACAATTCTGGGGAAAATATGACATTCCACATGTGTGCTGTTGCACCTTCCTGTCATCAAAGTACACGTCAGTGTGTACTGCCTTTGTTTTCAGCTGGCCTCGTCAATTATATGAGTCATAGTCTGCAAAAGATTATGTGCTGCTGTAACTATAGCCAAGCTGTTGAACCAGCAAACAAGTTCGCTACAAAAATGACACCCAATGAAAGTAGAAATAGTAGGTCAAGCAAATCATATTCACTCACACTTAATTAATTAAAGTGTTCCCCACATGAACAGGATGTTATCTACAATATCATTTTACAGTCGATGTCCTGCAAACTACATTAAGTTTTTTGGCGTTCTCTGATTGATGAGGTACAAGAGCGCAACGCTGCAGCCCCAGCTGACAATCACAATCAGACTTCACTGACCTACTTGTTCTTCTAAGCATCGCTTCAGTGTGCAGCTAATAAAGCAACTAAAGTGCACCAAGAACATTTATAAACCATATGGATATATGCACCAAACCCATTCCATCATGGAAAACAAACACACACGCATGCACACGCACACGCACACACACACACACCTTAAATTCCATCTATTTATAAGGGTAAGCAAACATGACAAAGATCAGATGATGCAAAACTCAAAGTACACGGGAATATCAGGGCGTGAGAAATGTTTCTGTGTAAAATCACACTTCAAAATTTTGGACTCGGGACGGTATGTTGGTACAGAACATTGTGATCTGGACTTCAACAATGTCAGTGAGAGTTCTGATGAAAAGAAATGAAGAAATATTGCATAATTCATGGGACCAACCCCAAACATTTTTATTTCATAAAAACCCATTGTAAATCCCAATGTGGATAACATTTATGGGGCTAAATAATCTAGCAAGAGGTCACCCCATTAATTAGGGAAAACATAACATTCACTGCACTCTGTATTCTTGCAGGAACACTTGGCGGACTTGCACATTTGGAAAGAATAATTTTCTAGCTAATTAGTGGAGCTTAGCATATGTGAACTCAGCACAAGTGTAAGAATAGCACCTGTGGCTTCATTTGAGCTGGCAGAGAGAAGTCATGGTGGTTTACACATGGACCTTGCGGGCTATGAGGTTTGCTGAATTCCACAGTGAAACCACGGCTGAACTAAACCCAAGTTACATCTAGCACAGATTGAGCAGTGAAAGATGGCTACAATTTTGCTTTGAGACCATGCTGACCAGATTCTTTTAGCTCCTCTGTTTTTTTCAACAATCATTTAAAATACATAAGAACTATTGATGAAGTATTTTGTGATACTGTTTGACAAGCATGAAACACCACCAATCAACAATTTGGACACACCTAACTCCATAGTCTTTCCTGATCTTTATTTATTTCAACATTGTAAAACAATGTTAACAGCATAAAAAATATGCAATAGTCTCGTTTCAACAGATCGATATTGAGATGTGTCTGCTACTTGTGCACGGTAAAGACTTCATAATGGCTCTAATCTGAGGTTCTGTTAATTGGTCATTTTTAAGCGTGGTAACACTAAATGAACTTCTTCTCTGCAGCAGAGCTAAGTCTTGGTCTTGCTTTGCTGGGATGATCGTCATGAGAGCAGCTTCATCTTGGATGCTTGATGGGTTTTGCAAATGCACTTGATAATACTGTTTTTGCAAGAATTATTGCAGGACAGCTAACCTTCGTTTTTAAGATAACAACCGACTGTTTTTGTTGTTGTTGTTGTTGTTGTTGTTGTTGTTACTTAATTATCTAACTCCATATGTGTTATTTCACAGTTTTGAAAAAAAAAAAAGGTATTTTCCTAGAATGTAGAAAATAAATCCAAACTTGCGTCCAAAGCTTTGACTGGTGTGTTCAAAGTTTTGACTGGTACTGTACATCATTATGGTACAGCACATATAGGAGCCAAACACATAAATGCTCCAACCACTGTAACCTGGACAAACTATATTTCTTAATCCGTAAAAACAGGCAAGAACATGCAAATTATATACCATAATTTCTGGTGTTTTGTGTCAATGGTGGAAAATCGGCCTCTGGACATTTGGAAAATGAAGGAAAGTAAAATGAAATATTCCAGGACAGATTGGTTACCATCCAACTGCTGAATGTATTGCTTATAAACACACCTGGAGAAATCACAGGGACCCTTTTTTTTAATAGAAATGATAAGTGGGGAAACCTTTTATTTATTTATTAACGCATTTAGATAGCTTTTTGCTTTTTTATTTACTGCTTGTCCTTGTCCATGTCCTGCATCATATCTGGCATCTGTATCAGCTTAAAAACTCCATGACCTATAACTATTGACTACAATTTTTAAATAGGAGAAATTATAACTATATATTCTTATATTTTAATTAGAAGATAGGCACAAAGAAACAATGACATATTTGCAATAACCTTATCCAGGGCCATCGCAGTACTTTTCTCTAAAATATATTTGTCAAAAAATTCTTCTGCCATCAGTCCTAGGCAGTTAAATACTTGCTGTATGTTGCTGGAAAAATTCTGGATCAAATTTAAAAGTTATTTAGCTCTAATCTGATATGATGATAAAATATGCATGAAACCTTTTTATCTTCAAACTACAGGATGTAGAAAAAGTGTGCAAGAGAGCATGCAATCAGTGTGGTAATGTAGTGGACCATCCATTTTTCCATTCTGTCATGATGACAAAACTAACAGATGAGGAGTCACAAACATTTTCCTTTTTCTTTTCATAAGAAAATGAAATACACAGACAGAAATTCTGCCCTTAGGTTTTTACAGTTGCAATTTGATCAGATTTAGGATGGTTATGAAAAACCTACCTGATGCAGTATGTGTTTAAATTTATGCTTGCTTTCCCTTGCCATTAAAGAAGTGATATAGGATCGACATATTTTATTTGGTGACATGCAATTTTGTTCTTGTTTGCAACATTTGCTCGTTTGAGTTTCCTCAAGAGGGCAGTATTTGTACAAATGACTTATCTTGCCTGAGATAATTATATAATGTCACATCTGTGCTTGAGTTTGTTACCATACAGAAGATCTGCATTTTTATATGTTGCTCATATATGTATAGTCATGGCATTCATAGTAAAAATTTGAGAGCAGATTAATAACAACATATGCATCAGATGCATCATTACACATCATAGATAAAGGAACAATATGTATATTATTTTAAGGCAAGAAAATAAAACAGCTAGTATTTCCAAAATAATCTGTTGTGAAAACTTTTCTTACTTGTACAGTATGTAACTCTGCAATTATGAACAAGAAATGTACGGGTAACTAAGCACTGTAGTGACTAGCAGATGGGATATCTTAAACCACACTGTACTATATAGCCTGTTTAAATAGTATGTCACCATGTGACTGATGAAGAACCTGTGTATTATTATGTTGTTCAATCCCAAACCACTCAACAAGATCGTATAACAATAGAACAGAGGCCTCCAGTTAAAATAAAATCCAAATACATACATAGATACAAAATGCAAATTGAGTTTATACAGTATATATATATATATATATATATATTTTTTTTTTTAATAGGTTAAAAAAAAGTCTAAATCTGGATATAGAGAATAGTTCTAGTTGCTTATTAATAACATATTAGAAACATTTTGTGAGTGAACTACAGATTTCATTTGCAAATATGATTTACATCTTTTGGACATTATATGTAATAGATGTAGTAAATGTTTGTAGAGAAACAGGATGCTTCAAACAGATGCTTCTGGGTCGGAGATCACCTGCTGGTTTATCAAGGTCATGAATCCTGGAAATCCTATCTGGGAACACTTGGCAAGTTTTTGGCATGTTTTATAGAGTTAGGGAAGAAACCAGAGAAACCAGGGCAGTTGGTGCGTAGATGTGAGTGGAACTGAGAATGCGGATATTAGTAGAGATGTGATTGGACCTACAGCATTAATGGATATGTAAGTGAATATGTTAATAGTGTTGTGAGTAAAGATATCATTGGAGATGTTTGTGGAGATTTTAGTGGAGATATTAGTGGAGGCATTATTGGAGATATGAGTGCAGATGTGGGTGGATCTATTAGTGGAGATCATAGTGGATATGTTGTGAGTAGAGATATCAGTGGGGATATTAGTAAAGATGTAAGTGGACATGTTAATGGAAATATTAGTAAATATATGAGTGGAGAAGTGAGTAGAGATACGAGTGATGATATTTGTGGGGCTATAACTGGAGGTGTTAGTGGAGATGTGAGTACAGTAGATACATGGATTCAGATGTTAGTAGAGATATGAGTGGAGATATTTGTGAAGAACTGAGTAGCGACACGGGTGCAGATAATGGGCCTCACTAACCAAGGAAAATAAAAACCTGTATAGTTTGTTCCTTTCTCTTCGTGCTCCTCCTTCTCCTCATATTTATGTGTGTGTGTGTTGTATGTGTGTGTGCGTGCGTGTCTATGTGTGTGTGTGTGTGTGTGTGCGTGCGGATCCTCCCACTGCGCCCGGCCACTTAATTACGAGGCTCGCGCGGAGTCTGAGCTACTTAAACGGCTCCCGGATGGGAGAAGCTCCGAGAGTTCAGTGAAGTCCTGTTCTGCTGAAGTTTGCCTCAGTGCAGTGCTCGTGTGTTAGTGTGTGAGCTCGCTTGCAGTGTTCGTGGGTCAGTCATGCAGGTGAACTGGGTGGTGATGTACCGGAGCGTGGTGCTGCTGCTGCTGCAAGGCTGCCTGGGCGCCGTCGCCGGAGGATGGAGAGAATTAAAGAACGACGCTACAGAGCTGATTCCGGAGTACACCGGCCACACAGCACACCCAGACCACCAGCTGCAGTCATCTAACAACACGATGAACGACGCCAAAAACGGAGGCAGGAGGCAGTCAACTAACAGCCCTGCATATGGCAAGTATTTGCTCTTATATCCGACTTTTCTCTGTGTTGGTACTCAGATTAAAAAGGGCCGAATTTTCACTCTTTAAATTCACTTGCAAACATATACTGATTGTTTCATTTATTTTTGCCCGAGTTTATTAAGAAACGCGAAGCTCCTATTCATTAGTAGCTATAATGAAATGTACAAATGCTGCCCTACTTTAAACCAGCATTCTTAATTGATTGTACTTTGATTGCTTGTTTAACTCAGTTTTTGATTAAATGTTATAAACATATCTTCTCACGGTTTGCTGCTTTCAGTCTGGTCGGATAAAACATGTTGGAGTTTTAACTTACACTGTTTGACAGGTCTTGGCTTTTGTGGCCCCAAATAGAAATGATCAAAATGTGTCGGACCTGAATTGCCAGAATAGTTGTACGCTGCAGGCTGCCTCAGTTGCCCAGACAATCCTGAACTCTTTGAAATGGTCTACTTTAAGATATTCCGGGACATTAATTATTATTAGCTTTGTGAAAACGTTCCAATATAAAAACCCCTTTCTTTCACTTGGTTGTAAGGTTCAGAACTTTAATGGTCCCCCCAGAGGGACACCCTGTGACCTGGAGTAAAAACTGTGCCAAGTAAGAATTGAATAAATCAAAGTTAGTTTCTTAATACTGGGATACTGAAAAACCTGAAAAAAAAAAAAAAAACATAACCAAAATTTTGCTCCTTTATAATAACCATAACAGTAAGGACTGTTGAAGAATACCTCTAACAGCCTTGTATAATTTAAGGTCAGGTTAGCGGTCCTCTTGGCTTTTCATTTTCTCTGTAGCTTTCATTCCCTTTTTTTTCTCTTTTTTTCCCCTCAAAGATGGAAAATGTCCTCTAGCTCTCATATATTTAATTCGATTTTAATTAACTTTTGGATTATAAGTTATTAAATGACATTGCACATAAATGAACTGTGAGGAAACATGCAAAATTGAGTTACTGGAATGTATGAGTCTGCGTGTTGCAATCAGGTGATGCACTGATAATTCAGTGTTGTGTATGATTTCCGCTCTGTTCCACAATTAGTTAAGGTCCACATAATTATCTAATTGCATCAGCATGTTTCCAGCAAATTCTAATGTAGTTGGCTAGAGCGTTTCATAAGGGTATTTAAAAAAATTGTTATTTAAATGCAATGGTGTTTTAGGGAATGATTCCCACCTGTGGTTAATGGATGCTATGGTAATCTATGTACTACACAGACTTTTCACCTGAATTGTAGTTTTCCAGTACTGTAGTGCTGTTAGTCACATTGCATTCATATAATGCTTTAGTGTGGAAGTTACACACTGGTCTAGTTATATAGATAAGATATGTTAAACACTTTAGTTCAAATAAATAGTTTAATAGAATCAAAGTTTTCACCCCTCTAAAAAGGATATGCTAAACAAAGTTAAAGTAAACAATAAAAGTTAAAAAGGCATTGAATTACATATATTTGATTATACTGGAAAATGATCAAGACAAAAAAATATTGGTAAATTCATTTGTCATTTTAGAATTTTAATCCTGTCTTCCTCAGAATCAAGGCAAAAGATAAACTTAGGCGATCATCACACACTTTATGTCCATTTCGGAGTTGAGGGGTGTATGCAGTCCCTAGTGGACAGTAAGGGGTCATGCTGAATATGCTCACCTCTCCCTGGCTGAACTCCAGTTCCTTTGCAGTTTGAAGGGAAACGGTATCACTGGGCCTTCATAAAACAGATCGGGTTCTCTGAGAACGAGAAGAGGGAAAACATGAACTCATCACGCACATAAATCCTTTGTTGTTTCTCTTTGAGTTAAGCTGCAGAAGGAAACAAATCACTCAGCAGTATCATTTTTTGAGCTCACCCTTCCAGTATCTTGTATGGTAATTTAGTATGGTGTCAGTGAGAATTGAATAATAGTGTTCTGCTCTTGACCTCCAGCTGAGAAACTAATACTAAATTAATCACATTCCTCGCTCTAATAATAAAGCAAGATTAGTTTCAGTCTATACTTTATCACTTGTATGAATGCTTTTATACTTTAGAAAGGCTTAAAAGAATTGATTTCTCTACTAATAAACACTGACCAAAAAATGAATGCATGTTGAAAGGCAGAATTTACACTTCTGTAAAAAGTAAAAACTTTTACATATTGCTATATTGTCCATGTTACTACAATAAATTAAGTTTGTAAATTTACATATTTCTATTTGATGAGTTTATTATAAACCTGACACTATTTACTTTTTTGCCCTTTCAAAAGACACTTATGGGGAAATTCTGCCTTTTAACCAATGATTATTTTAAAGTGATACGAGTAATAAAACCAACACTTATAATAACAAGGTAAACTACATTTAACTAGAAATTTCATTAACAGCAGCTGTAGCATAGTTTCAGGCCTAAGCTTATTTTCTCTTTTGTTTCCTGTCCATATGTAGATGCCTCTGAGCTGAGCTGCCGAGAGCTACGTTCCACACGCTACATCACCGATGGTTCATGCCGTAGTGCCAAGCCAGTGAATGAGCTTGTGTGTTCAGGCCAGTGCCTACCTGCTCACCTGATGCACAACTCCATCCTTCGGAGCAAGTGGTGGCGCAGCAACTCTTCTGACTACCGCTGCATTCCAGCTCACTACCGCATGCAACGTGTTCAGCTCCACTGCCCCAATGGAAATAATCGGACCTACAAAATCCGAGTGGTAACTTCATGCAAGTGCAAGCGCTTCACCCGGCAACACAACCAGTCGGATGCCAAAGATCCGACTTCTCAAAGAACGCGGCACAACAAAAAGCGTGCACGTCTCCAGCAAACAAGAAGCAGAAGCGACAACTCGTACTGAGATGTATTGAGCTCATACAAAGACTCTGACTGTCTCACTCTCTCACACACACTCACATACATACACACACAATCAGATCAGATTTTGTCCAAATGCCAATCCGCAAGTTCAAGTGAAAGAAGACTAAATAGAGACAACAACCTGGTTGAAGTATTTCTCTGCATATTTACTGTTCAATGAGATCAACAAGTTGTTGTATGTGTTGGCAAAAACTCTGCATGGCCAATCGAGCTTGATTTAAGAGAAAACCGGAGGACTTTTGGAATTTTGCTTAAACTGAGGTTTGTCAATGTGGGAGATCAGTGTAGAGAATTTGATGGTTTATACTGTATATACACCGCATTCCTGTGGAGGGTCGATGATCTAATTTTCCTGAAGTTCATTATAAGGGTGATCAAGATGAACATTGACACCAAAGTTAACAAGCATAACCATGACCAAATCCTACATCAGCAAGTCTGCAAGCTTATGGCTGAGGTGAATGTTTGTATAGCTGAAATGAAGTCATCTCATTCGGGTGTGCTATAGCTCATAATCCAGCTGCCCAGGAGTGCTGGGCTCAGAAAACGTGCTGTTGGTGACACATTGCTGAAATCTAGCATTCTTAACCCTGGTCACATGCAAGGAGCTCATCTGACAGGCTGTGGTACTGAATTCCCACAACCTTACCTTTCCGAAGAGACCTTATGAGAACTGTCAGCTGGAGCTAGGCCCACTGTCAGTGACAGAAATTGGGAAGGGTTGTGTCAGCACTCCAAGAGCAGAGCCTGTTAGGGCCAAAAGCAGCAAACACTGTTCCTCTGTCCTGTCTTAATTACTAAATAGACCCATTCCTGTGCTTAGGATTTGAGTCATAAAAAGCCATTTCCTCTAGACATGGTCAGTTCCTGTTTGTTTGAATAGCAGAATAAGGGGCCCACATGCATGTAGGAATCTACAACAATTGTGCCTGTGGTTACCTTAGGGGCAGAGCACTTTTCTACACCGCCCCCGTTCTCTGGAAACCATTTGGAGCTTCTTGGCCACTTGGAGTAACTAAGTAGCGTTAATGGTTATCTAATTGTAATAACAGTTAGATTTAACTGCAAGGACATTAAAACAACAATCAGCATGTACAACTACATGTAATCTCAGTATACTATTTTAATTATAAAAGCTTCCATTATATTATACAATGTATAAGCTTTACAAATGCGCTGTGAAATTAATTGGAGATTGACTTCAACTCTGGATGAAAAAAAAACTAACGATGATGTCATCCTGCGAAGCCATGGAAAGCAGTGTGCTTTTTAACAACTGAAGCTGCCCAAAGAATCACTTCCTCAAACATCCTAAGGGGAGCTTTAAGAGACAAACATGAAATACTGGACTGAACTCTGGATGTAAGCACATGTTGATATTACACAGGATGTACAGTAGGAGAGCTGTGGAATCCCAGTGCAGATATTATGCCTGTCACTTCCAATCCAAGTGTCTCGCCTTCAGTTTAACTAATGAAGAATATTTCACTCATGTCCTGACTTTGTTAAAGTCCAGATTTTCTTCCCATCTCATTTTTTTTATACATACATAACTGTGTTTGCTTTTTCAAGTTGTATGCTTGAAAAAGATACTGGAAGTTTTTAAAAAAAATTTTCTAGTCATGTAAGCCAAATTGCCATGTACATACAACAAGATTGGACACAATATACATACCTGGTCTGTTGAAACAAAGCTCTTCTGAAGTGTGCTGGATGGAAGGATTGCAACCTTCTCCAGTCCTGAAGGAGACTCCTACAGTACAAAGAATGAATTGTATATTTATTTTTGAATTTTAACATTTAAATTATTTATGCAACCTCTTTTTTTAATATAAATTAATAGCCATTATTGCTGTATATGAAATAATAGTGAATTTCCTAACAAAAAGAGAAATCAAATAAAGTAAGTCAAAGTATATTTGAAAGGCAGTGTGTTTATCATTCTTTTCAGAGTGCTCTGACGACTTCTCTCTCCCACACGCTAAGCCTGTCTCTCACTGAGGCCTTAATAAACAATGTGCTGCAATCGGGAAACGGAGGTTTGGTTGCACTTAGGAATGTCAAGCAGGACTTTGCAATAGATGAGAGAAAAAAAGTTTTCACAAAAGAATTGTTATGCGGCACATGTTTTGTTCGATTACTTTTTGTTTGGGATGGTGAACTGCAGCTATGTACTAGTGTTATGTTGTTTGTTTACCTAAGCTGCCTTCATACCATAAAGAAGATTTTTCTTAGATAAGTCATGCTTGTCATGGTTGTTATACACTAGAACACTGTGTACAATGAGGCACTCATTCATTAAGTAACTCCCAACACATGCCTACCCAGGTCCAGCCTACACAGTGTGCTAAACACAACATCGTGTTTATCCTGTAAATCATACAAATGACTGTTTTGCAAAATCTGATGTAATTCATGGAAGGTTTAGTTGGACGAAAGTAGTAATCAAACACAGAGAAGTAACATATACAGAACTAAAACTGCTTTCTAGACTAAATGGACTAAAACTAATAGTTTTCTCCTCTCCAGGGATCATCCATTATAGCCATTCTCAATATCACAATCAAGCTGTGACCATAATCATATGACATGCTGTGCTTTCACTCAAATGGAGCTGGCAGTAATAGAGCTTTATGAGTGAGTGAGTCAAAAACAAGCATTGGAGAGTGGCACAAGACTAGTGCCTCAAGAAATTGTTGCTGACAAAGCATCTGTCCTTAGTTATAGCACCATTACTGAATAATTACTCGGCAGCAACCTGGCACAGACTTTCTAAACCAGAGGGTAGGCAGGGGTGTGGGAGAGGTCAGACAGAACTCGCTTCTCACAGTGTATTTAACACTTCAGTGGTTTTTCTACAATGCCTCAAACACATGGGCTCTGAACACAGTCCATTAATATCAGGTGTCAATAAAATGTAGTCATAAGGCTCCAGGTGTAAGGAGCACACAATAATGCTTGCTGTGATGGATGAATTATGCAACTGAAAACGCGTAATTATAGATTAATTAGTGTCATTTTAATTTGAATTAGAATTTGATTTGAAGTACCTGTTATTGATGGAAAAATGTTTGTAGAAATAGTTAAAAGGTTGAAGCTCAAAATAAATATCAGCTTTAATATAATCAGTGATATTATTATTTCAGGTTGAAGCCCGCATACAGTTCAGGTCTGCATTAGGAAGGCAGAACTCTCTTCTTAACTGATTAATGCAAAAAATAAAAATAAAAAATTTTGTAAGGTTGAGTATCTTAAGCCTTGTTCGGTTATCAGAGAGTGAATCACAGTGAGAAATCAAAAGAAGCAGATCAGATAGAAAAATTTGTCTTAAAACTACTCCAGCACATTAAAATTCATTATAACCACCTCAGAAAATATTGTAATATTATTACTGAAATATTACTGATTACTGTGCAGGAGTTTGTATACACTGAGCAGGTAGCTTATTAGCAGCATATTTTAATGTAGATTATTAAATCCGGTACATAACTGTTTATAACATCGCTTTTACTCAACATTTTGATTTCACTTATAGTTCAGGTTAAACATCAGGCAGATATCTAAGTACTGAAAAGGCTTCATTCAATTCTGTTCAGCCAGTTTTGTTTGATGCTGTGACAAAATCTGGACATACATACATACAGTCTCATGCAAAAGTTTAGTCACCCCTTGATAAATAAAAGATTTTGGTGATTTTTTTAATTGAAAAGATGTTAACACATACTCTCTTGGAAATGGAAAAAATGCACAATATTTTCAACAAACATTGATGCATAGTTACTTCTTATGGCATAAATTGAACAAAAATAAAAAATAAAAACATTATTATGGTCTCAGATTATTGCGATCTTAAGATCTTCAGATCTTAAGGTTTCAGACCTTAATCAGCTCGTTAGATCTGATGCATGGCAACAACTGTCATTAGTAAATGCCAGTTTCAAAGCTTTACAAATACTTTGACTCTTCAAACCTTGTGCACACTTGTGGACACTCAACAACCATGGGTTCCTCTAAGCAGCCGAGAGTCCTCTAAGACTCTGAGACTCTAATGAAAGATTGATGCCCATAATGCAGGAGAAGGCTACAAGAAGATAGCAAAGCGTTGTCAGCCTGCAGTTTCCACAGTGAGAAATGTAATTAAGAGATGGAGCAGTATTTCATGAAAAGAACAACTTGCTAACTATTAAGCATGGGGGTGGATCTATCATGCTTTGGGGTTGTGTTGCAACCAGTGGTACAGGAACCATTGCACAGGTAAAGGGAAGAATGGATTCCACTAAATACTAGCAAATTCTGGAAGCAAACATCACACCATCTGTAAAAAAGCTGAAGCTGAAAAGAGGATGGCTTCTACAACAGGACAATGATCCTAACCAGACTAAATCAGACTAAAGATACCTCGAAATCCACTATGGAATACCTCAAGAGACGCAAGCTGAAGATTTTGGAACGGCCATCACAGCCCCCTGATTTAAAAATCATTGAAAATTTGTGGGTAGATCTTAAAAGAGCTGTGCATGCGAGACGACCAAAGAATATTATAGAACTAGAAGCCTTTTGCAAGGAAGAATGGAGAAAATTTCAAGTACAAGAATTGAAAGGCTTTTAGCTGGCTATAAAAAGCGTTTGCAAGCTGTGATATCTGCCAGACGAGGTGTTACTAAGTACTGATTATGTCGGGTGCCCAAATTTTTGCAAAGTGCCACAAAAAATCTTTATTTTTTATTTTCGTTTAATTTATGACATAAAAAGTAACTATACACCAGTGTTTGCTGAAAATATTGTGCATTTTTAAAATTTTCAATAGAGACTGTGTTATCATCTTTTCAATTAAAAAATCACCTAAATCTGTTATTTATCAAGGGGTGCCTAAACTTTTGCACAAGACTGTACATACATACATACAGACAGACAGACTTTTTCTGAGACAGGTTTCGTGTCTGTATAAAATGTAAAGATTTAATTGACTGAGCGAGTTCTGACCAATGTAAGTACAAAACCTATTTTTTTAAATATATAGATTACAGCAAATTTTTATCGTTTAAAATATGAACAAATTTAAATACAAGTGCATAATTCATATAGAAATTTCTCAAACTACAGTTATTAGATACTTACACAGGCAGGTCTCCTCATCAGAGTTTAGTAGTGATCTCACAGACTTAATTCTATGGCTTTATACATGTTTAGACACATATGAAGAGCGAAAAAAGAGACAAAATATATCTCAAAAACAAACTTTCCACTACATGGACTTAGTAAAAAGCTTTAGTCACATTTTGATTTTTGCTTATAATTATTACCTTATAGGAATAAAATATAATTTATAAATTTATTATAAAACAGCTATTCATAAATTGATGTTTTATAATAATTTCATGCATTCATATTGTAAAAATTATATTTATTTTTTATCTGGTTTATCCAGTTCATATAATTTATTATTATATAATTTATGTATTAATTTGTCTATGATATGACTTTTTATTTTTTATAAAAATGGGTAATCACACACACAAACAACATAAATTAATACTGATCTAATTTATGATTCCTCTTTACTTCAGTTAGCTTTTCTTTTTTAATCTCAGTAAATATACAAGCTTGTTCCTCTACACAGTTTCACTACTTTCATGTAAACCTCAGTCTCCTCTGCACTCAACTTGTCTTAAACAAGCTGCATGTCTGGCAGATAATATTGCTTTCCTCTGCGTTTTTAAGGTTTACCATCTCCTTTGATCTTGATAATACTGAGGTCAAATGTCTCATCTCTCCAGCTTGCACACAATTAATGTTTGATTGTACTCAGATGCTAAAAGATCATTCAACAGACCCAAATGAAAGACAAATCAATTAAATATATCAAGTATCACCATTTAAAGACGATTGAGAGATATAAAAGTTGGTGTGCTGTGTTACACAAGCAAAGAACATTTAGTGTCCTTCACTCGTACTGCAATAATAAACATAAACAGATGCTCATGGCATGTGGAATGTCTCGTTCAGATCAGACTCAAAAGCCTTTAAAATGTTCCCATCAAGAGTTACACATCAGCTTTACTATTCTCCTCTGCATTCCTTATTCAACTCATGATTTTAGAAATTTTTACCAGGAACCTGAGATTCTGTTTTATCCCTGTTTGCGCATCTAGATATTTGAGTCAATCTAGTCCAGAAAAAGATCTCAATTCATCAAAACACATGAAACTATGTGGTTTCAAAACTGTTACAAAACTGTATTCAGAGAAAGCTGTTTTTGCTACACTAGCCTTATCAGGTCATGTGCACTAATAGCTTAGAACAAATCTAAAGCAGAGCTGCACTTGGCATGAAGATATGGAAAGCACAAGTTTAACTAATTTGGAGTCCTCTATGCTACATGGGGCTGTGGGGAATTTGTTACAATTCAGAAAAAGGGATGTTGAGCAGGCAGAGAAGGAAGAAACTTGGGTCAGGGCTGTGGAGAGACCGGAGCTGCTCAGTGTGTCCTACAGCATTAGTTTCAACACACAAAAACCTCCAGAGACTACAAATTGTTATCAAAGCTGAGTTCCTGGGCCCTGGAGGAACAAGAGGCCACACTTGAACAGGTTGCACATCAATGGCCCATGCAGCATGGCTGTGTAGGAAACACTAAAGGAGCAGGAGGAGAGTGCAGGGACAGACGGTAGCACGTCATGGGCCAAAAGGACCCAATGAGCCACAACTGCCTGAGCCAAGAACAGGAATCCTATGAAGGTCAATCATGTGCAAGAAGAAAATCAGCAGCAGGGCGGATAGGAACAGTCAATATTTCAGATCAACAGTAACCACAAACAATGATAGAGGTCTGAGGCATGTATTACTTGTCTCCATTTGGAATCAATAAAATGAAAATCCAAGAGCAAAACATGCAGATCCTCATACAAATAAATAGGCTCAGTCAAGTCACAGGGGCTCTGAGCAATCTGTTTTTGTGGAAAGCAAGATAACATTCATCATATTGTGCTCTGCAACTTTTGCCAACAGGGTGTTGAGTGCTGGCTTTAGACTGCAGTTTGTTTGTTTAAAAGATTACAATTCGTCCAAGTCAAACAGACACCTTGAACATTTACCCTTTTCTGACAATAAGCACATGCCAAATGGTTTGAGAGCATGTGCTGGACATTCCTATATTCATGAGGGGGGATAGAGGCCAGGTAAAGGCTAGCACATGCATGTATGATGTCATCATGTACATAGCAATTATGCATATGATATCACAGGCCGCCTGCTGGGAGCATGTCCCACAGAGGAGATGGAGAATAGATGTTTATAAAGATAGTTACACCTATTATGTTGCTTTTTACTATACCTTTGTGGATTACAGCTTCCATCCAGTCAAGATTATGGACATACAAAATGATGCTAATAAATTAATAAAGAATGCAATTTAATGCCTGCGAGTATTTTTCTTGCACTGCGGACCATTATAATTTTAAGCAAATGCATGTTAAGAGTTGTGCATGAAAAGCCTGGGTCTATGGAAGAACAAATCTTTTAAACAAGCCAAATAACATTGTTTGAAACCCTGTAAAGGCACTAACTTACAAAATCATTCTAAATTACCCACAAATTAACCACTATCTGCAAAAGATGTGCACACAGTGTAGGATAATTTAAAAACGACTACCTAATCTTCTTATTAACTTATATATGAAAGATGTCTCTCAGTGTCACTTCTTTTACTTCAGCACAGGTGTCATGTCCAGATGATAATTTGATTGGAGAATGCCATTTAAGGAGCAGTGGTTAAATCTCAGCTCACAGACAGGCAGGGATCAGGATCTGAAATAAGCATATTACAAAAGTGAACAAAAAATAATTGACATATCTGTGAATATTCGTCCCTACAACTCTTTTCAAAACCAGAATTCAGGAGTTTTGACTAAACTTTTTATGGCACTGCAAAACTAGAAAATATATCTTAACTTTAAAAAAATATATATTATTATTAATATTCAATTTCAATATGATCATGTTCACGTTTAACCAGAACAGTATTGGCAAAACGGTCCTCTTTAGAAACTTGACAAACAATCTACAAACTTTTACTATCTAGTTAGCTGAATTTGAAATTGTTATAGGATTAGGATTAGTTCGTTTTATTAAAACTTAGTAAAGTAAATAATTTGATACATGCTGTATTCAGGCATTTTTTGTAAATCCTCAAGAAATGTAAAATACATTGTACAAAGTACATTGCCAAAGGCTTTCTCTTTATTTAATAGGCACTAGAGAGCAGAGCAGCCTTTGTGTTCAATTCACATTTTCTCCCCTTCATATCAAATCTCCCAAGTTTATGTTTTTGAGAAGGGAGGAAAGAAAGAAGGGCAAACAGCCCATTTTACACCACAGTGTAGTGGAGCTCCACAGCAGGCTAATTCTAGCAACAGATGGCCCAGAGCCCATTCATCAGACAGGGAATATTTTGCACTCCTATAAAGAACAGCGAAGGAAAATGACACAAGATACCCATCATACTTCCAAAACCATAGTCAGTTCCAAAATGAGTGAATGGAAATGAATGCAAGGCTTCAGTCTAATGATATATATGTAGTTATTATTAAGCAATATTTTTAAAAATTTGGCTTGGTTGATTATCAAAAACCTGTCCATTTGTGTTTTCACTAAGGTGCTTTAATGGAGTTAAGACAACAGATGAAACATTTCTTAAGCACACATAAAATGAAATTTTCCAACATGCACATGTCGTGATAAACTAAAGTGGCTGCACTAGTCTTCAGGCTTTATTTAATTTAATTACATTTTACATAAACTGAGCACTATCCAAATGTACATTTCTTCCACCCATATACATCTGAGTGAGGGTGTGCAAGAAAAAACAACAGCAGGGAGGCAGTAATAAAATGCTGGGGAAAAAAAAGGAAAATGTGTCTGATTACATAGTTCGTTTAGTACTACACATTGGGCAACTGTGATTTTGTCTGCTTCCCAAAATTAAGTGTAAATTAACACCATGACTGTTGTTCCGAGCAGTATAAACACTATTGCCATGCACCTCATTTTACAGCATAATTGGACTGTTTTTTGAGCTGCTAGTGCAGGCAATTTCATTTTCCAGTATATTCTATTCATGACAAATGTGAAATCATCTCAGACCATTTCGATGGTGAAAAAAAAAAACATGTCTAGGGAAACTTCATATTTGACTACTCGCTGATTGGGCTGTCATGCAGATCTGGGAACCATGGTCCTAGCATAAGAAAGACATATGACTTTCCTAACATTTACTACAAGAAGATCAGCACATTAAACAAGATTTTTGTGGCAAACTTCCAGTTTTTTTTATATTAAATAATGAAAGGGCATATCAGTCATATTAATCTGCTCTTTACAGTATTCCAAGCATATTTAGCATTTGGAACAACCTACAATTTATATATTAAACATAAAACAATTGAAACATCTTCACTTTCTCGATTCATTAAAAAAAAAAAAAAACATTGCTAATGGATCATCAAACTGAGTCTAACTCTCCTGTGTGTCTGAGTCATAATGCTTTAAACAATAAAAGCATTACTCATAACCAATCAGTAAAGACAATCCCAAAATAACCCCAAACTGTCATACTCAGGATGCACAGAAGAACGATCAGAAACCGATGATCTGTAACAGATGATCAGTTTTCTGCCTCTGAGATCCCGATGATGAAGATGATTAAAAGCCCAGACTTAATGCACTTTAATGGTTCCCACTGTGGACCAGCATGTCATGGTGGCTTTTGCATTTGCTACAAGGCTGTTTCTTTCATTACAAACCCTTTTAGCAGAAGGATTGGGAAACTGATGAGCAGGCTTTCCCTGCTGGCACAAGTCGGATTGTCCTAGCATTGCTGAACACTTTGGACAAATCTGTTTCAATTCTGCTAGGCTTTGACTAAATACTTTTAAATCAGGTTAAAATGAATGCTTGTATCCTTTTTTGCTCTGTAAGTGGAGACATGTTATTTACTTTATGTCATATGGAAACCACAAAAGCATAAAAGTAGATAAACTGTACTTCCATCTTACACACTCATACTCGTACTCTATAAGTTGAATGGGTGAGCACTGCAATGTCTGCAGAACACAGCAGCTTTCCTTAGCCCAGTGTACTGGCTAAATTCACACATCTCTTTCAATGTAGTCCTGGCAGTTTATTAAAATCTGGTTCTGAATACGAAACAAAATATCCTCCTGCTATCTAAGCCTAGAAATAATAAAGAGTTAGGTCCATAATATGAGCCAAACCCCTGCCATCGCTCCAACTAGTTCATGATTTAGCGCTGTTTCATCTTTCCTGATTAATTAAAAAAGAATGCAATGAACTGGGTTGCTATGGAAATAAAGCAGTAACAGTGCAGCAGGTGTTGGCCCCTTGAGCGAGGCTGTGAATGGAGCTTATGCATAGCTGCAAAGGTGGCTATTTCCAACACTACCTCTAAACCACAGCTCACATGCCACACATTCTTCCTGACCACACAACTGGAAAGGCACAAAGGCCTGTCAGGCGCGCCCTTAACCATATCCAATACTTTATAAATAGCATTACATAAATTCTACATAAACTTCTATAAATGACAATCTCTAGTCATTGTTGGCAGTTTTGTATCAGTTATGACTTATTGTTTCAGCATACTGAACTATTAAAGGTGGGAATTAAATAGTTAACTTATGGACATCTTGGAGCTGCAAAAAGAGCTACTTTAAGCTTTTAAACTACTAAGCAGTGCTCTAAAAGACGAGCAGAGCAGGAATGTCCCGCTGATGCAAAGTGAAGTCACACAAATCATGAGCATAAACCTGGTCAAGCTCATGTAGGCCAATCTCTTGAGAGGCAGACAGCTTCATTGAGCACTCGTTCTGGGATCCATCAGGCCGTCTGGAGGGCTGCCTGTGTCCCTGCTGCTCTGACAGCCTCTATAAGTCTGCAATGAGGCAGAGTACAGTACTGCTGCTGCTTCATTACTCTGCACAGGTGCCTCCACTTCCAGCTGCCATGTCCATCAGCCACCCCTGATCTGATTCCTCCTTTACACAGGGACACTTTTTACTGTAACACTCCCCAGAGCACTGCTTTAGACCCCATGATGTCATACAACGTGTAGTGTGATTAAGTGAGGAAAAGGTTCAAGTAGATTACATTTCACAACAAATGGGAGCATAGGTCAAAGACAGAGATAAGGCATTGGATGTGCTGGTTGGAAAAAATATTTACAAATCATTCTTGTAGCAAAGTTTTATTACCCATCTTTGACTTTACTTGGCATATTTTGAATATATCTTTTGTTTGAATCAATAAAAAAGATTTGTGGACGATGCAGATGAT
Source organism: Clarias macrocephalus (assembly GCA_011419295.1). Lineage (NCBI taxonomy): Eukaryota > Metazoa > Chordata > Actinopteri > Siluriformes > Clariidae > Clarias > Clarias macrocephalus. Next base: position 114,779 of record JAAGKR010000615.1, on the reverse strand, counting down.
CTACTTGTCAGGTGCAAGTAGAATGAAAGGGTAAAAATGTAAAACAGAAACAGAATCTTTCACCAAATCAGGACATGTTGAAGAATACCTTAAAATATTTGTGATACATTTATTTCATGCTTGGCCAACACCTTGGCAGGACATGTGAGTGAGCTAACTCAGCTTCACTTAAGCACCAAGCCAGTACTTTATTTCACCACTTTGACTTTTTGCCCATACATTTTCCTTTATACTGCACTGGAGGGACACAGGGTCCTGGAAACACTAGCACGAACATCTAAACATCTGTCAGAGGAAAAGTACTCTCCGGTCAAAAAAGACAGCTCATGAACATGAGCTATAGCTTTTCAGCTTATGAAAAAGAACAATATCAATATCAAAAAAAAGGCAAGAACAAGATCAGTTATCTTAAAACAGACTTTGATTGAAATAAAAACTACAAATATCGGTGCATACATTGACTCCTACATTGTCTGTAACTTCTTGCCAATGTCCATAAATTCAGTAAAGGCACTATAGACAAAAAATTACATGAAGCAAGAAAGCAGTTCTAAGAAATTCAGTAAAAATGTACAGAACTCCAAAAATACTCTAAGTCATTAGAGCCTTACAGATTATATTTATTTAATTTCTTTCAAATATTCTTTTAATTAAATAATCTCAAAAGAAGTTTGCAAAAGCTATTTTCCTTCATTTAATGTTCTTCTTTTTTTTTGCTCATTAATTTGTCTTTCATCAGTAATCACTTTATTCTGGTCAAAGTTATGGTAAATGCGGCACAGTGGTCAGAGCTGTGGCCTTGCACACCTGGGCTTGGGGGTATGATTCCTGCTTTGGGTCTGTGTGTGGAGTTTGCACCAGTGGTGAATCATCTCCTGAACACAAACAATTAGGTGGAATTTCAGCCAATAAACCTACTGGCATATTAATATGATTAGCGAATACCAGAGAATGCACAGGAAACCCAACACAATGCAAATAACATATTAAACCCCACACATACAGTACAATAATAACAAGGAACCCTGGAGCTGTGAGGTGCAATGATACCCACTGCACTAACACATGGCTTTGTTAAATTGTTTTCTGTTGCAGAAATTTGTAAAATTGAAAATATAAAAACAAAAAGATAATAATTTTACCCATTTTAATGATCCAGCCATCATCTAGAATAAAGCTGGGCATGATAACAAAAACAAAATAACAAAATTCAATGTCTTTGCCTTAGTTCAGTATTTTTCCTTACTTCCCCAAATCCAATGACTTTACTTAGGGAAAGACAATGAATTTTTGAAAAAAAAAAATTTTTTTTGACCAAAGTTTCCAGTTTACTAAACAGAGAAGAGCTTCACCAAGTGATAGTTAAAAACATATTAGCATGCATCTTTTTCAACATAAATCTACTTTCCACGTCAGGGGACCCATCCACGCTCATAAATAATGCACTCACACTCATAAATTCTGCAAGGTAGGAGGCCTGTTCACACTCTCAAACATAAATAATGCACAGGATACACCTTTACACTTTAGTGCTCGGTCAGTGTTTTTATTTGCGATACATTAAACTTGTGCTTGGACGTAATTGTGAAATGCTGCGATATCCATTACGATTGGAGGTGCCTCCAGAAAACTTCGACTCAGTGTCTCAGAAGTGCTGAGTGAGCGCACAGATGGTGCATAAATTAGGATGAAAAGACATCGGCAGGTTGACCCTCTCAGTTGAGTGCTTAATCTGTAGCCAAGACAGATTTTATTTTTCTTGAAAGAACAGCACGAAAGAAGGGACAGAAGAGTAGGGGGGGGGGGGGAAATCCAAGGGACTCATTTCATTAAACCTGTGGCTGGCAAGTGTTTCTGCATCTGTTGCTACAGATTTTCCAAAAGAGTGTTCTGTTTTTCTTAGAAACACATTATATTTAACTGTGGTTGTTAGTTATGAGGAAACAGGTACTTTTCTTAAAAAAATGAACAACATAAAAATTTACATACTCTGTCTTTGTAGTAAGCAACTTTATCAGAGATTTCGGTTAGTGTCCAGGCCAGACCTAAATTCACTCATTCTCAATGACAAATACAGAGCTTGTCCAACAGGCTCCCAAAGTCTGTTCACACACTCTGTTCCTGAGCAGCCTGAGGGGAGCGTGTTCCTGGACACACACCTGCACCTGTGCTATTAGCACGGTCACCGTTAACCCAATCTGGCCCTCGCTCTATTCTCAATCCTTGTGAACTCTGTGAAACATTTAACTGTCTTGGCCTGTCTCTGGAGGGCCGATTAAAACAGGCTGCTCTCTCAGCTGTGTTCACTGCATGTCAGAACAGGCCTGTTTTATAGGTTCATTATGAGGGGATGGTGACATATGGAGAGCGTGTTTTACTGCCACTGGCTCCAGGGACTACAGCGCTTCCCATTGTAGAGGGAAATGTTCTGTATTTGCCTTCTCCCAATTCATGTTTCTGTAATGCAAACAGAACAGATAAATAGGTGAAGAGAGATTCATGTGCTCTATTCATTATATTCTATAGTCTGTATGGTATGTCTGTCTTAAGCCTGAACATCTATTCCTGATATATTCATATGTGAGTAGTCATTGGTTGTGAGTATAACATTTTGAGTTTTGTCTGATGCAAAGTCTTATACAGTTCAAGCATGAGATGTATAGACTAACTCATAGACCTATAGGCATTACCTTGGATGAAGGTTTTGTTCATGAGAACATCTTCATAAGCATAAACAGACTTGTATTTGAGGGACATATAATATACACAGTATATACAAAGAGTGTTTAAGTCAAATAGGGATTTCAATTGTGCACAATAAGAGAACACAATTATGAGAGTAAATAACTACCTCTAATTCTTCTATGTAATCCTCTGATACAGTCACATACAGCATTTCACTAGTGCTAGGATACCATCAAAGGAGAGCGTCTTCTCAGTATGCTGGAGGCATGATTGGACTGCCTGCTGCATGACTGAAACACTGGCCTCCCAGGAACTCCTTTAATGGCCCAAACATGTGAAAATGACTCGGAGCACAGTCAGGACTGTATGGAGGATGTGGCAATAACTCCCAGCTGAGATCCTGTAATATTCAAGTTGTGTTCGTGAATGATTGTGTGTACAGTTCCCACAAACAGATACGTCTCTGCAAGTTCCAAGTTGGTGCAAGATATCCATCCATTTTATAGACTCCGGTGGTAAATGTTCATAGGAATGACTGCAACAGATTCTGAGCCACCTCTGCCAGGATTTACATTCATGGACCTATGATCTTCTTTAAAACATTTGCACCATCTTTGCTGGACTTTCTGAACAAAGGCTATTTTTCTCCTGTTTGATTATTTTTTAAGAACTCGGGTACTGCCAAGATTCCAATAAGCATATTTTATCTTGTATAATTTAGAGCCGCATGCTGCCATATGCCCCCTCTCTGTGGTTATTCTGATTTTGTTTTACTATGACATTGGTTTAGACTTGTTTATGGTGAAGCTCTTATCTGATTGGCTAACCTCGAACACGTTCAGCAGAGCACAACGTTAAAATAACATGTTGTGTAGCCAACTTACCTGTGCAACTGGACCTAGAATTAGGCTATAATATGGTCATCCACAAAATAAGTTTGCATTCTGGTTGCATTCCTGGTATAAAATATTATAATTGTAATCATATCATTCAGAAATATTATACTTGTGTGCGTGTGAATTTGTAACAAATCATTGGTCCTCACTGTTAACCTAGAATTAGATAAATGAATGAAAAATAACCATAAGTCCAAACTGTGAAGAAAAGAAAAGCTAGAAAAGAGAAAGATCATTTCCTTAATGTGTTGGATTAAAAAGTTTACATAAAAAAAAGACTCAACATGCTGTCACTTCTGGCCCCTGAGTCAGAGCTTATTAAAGAGATGGAATTTAATGGTTTTGTGTTGAGCTTGATGAAAAGGACATAGAAGCCACTGGCCTGAGGTAAGACTCGCTTCAGTGGTGTCAGTAGTACACTACTCAAAGTCTTATATTGGATGTGAAAGTTGTTTTTTCAAGGTAGAAACAGTTCATAAATATTCATTAACACACAAAAAAATTTTTGCTCATGTGGAGGACACATTCTTTGTGAACCCTCTTAATAAATCAGATTACGTGTTTTTGCACACACAGCTCTTTACTAAATCAGGGCCTATATATTTCCACGGGAGTGGAAGACTTTGGTTGTCCAAACCAAGATTAGTATTCTAATCCTGGCCTTGTCAACCTTGTTTTTGGTGGGAGGTCATCTCTCTGGCTAAGTACATATGGGCATTGTGGCACAGGGAATATTAAAAAGAAACTTATCAGACTACAATTGCTTGGCACCAAGGTACTCTCAGCTGTCAAAGATGAATTTGTCTCAGGCCTCTTCATTTAATGCCTTAATATCTCAAATGTGTGTCTTTTTGTTGAAAGTCTTTAGCCTCTAATGTTGAAGCTTTTCAAGCATTTTATTTGTGAAGTTGAGAAAATTATTCTTATTAATAAACAGATTTTGAACCTCACCTGTTTTGCTTAAAACAACAACAACAACAACAACAACAACAACAACAACAACAACAACAACAACACAAACAACAACAACAACAACAACAACAAAAAACACAAACTAAGCTGTGGTCGATACAGTCAAGCGGGTGAATAATTAGGACCATGTAGTGTAATGTAATGATGGGTTAACCTGGTTCGCAAGTTAGTGTTTCTCCCTGACACTAGTTTGCAAATATCTTATTTAACTGGGCAGCTCGATTAAGTTGTTGGTGTGCTTGCTCCCATAATTGCTTGCTCTGATAATTGGTTATTTTCCATTAGACTAATGTCGGTTACTGGTAAGGGGGTAAGCTGAGTTTCTCAGTATCAGAGCATATTCCACCCAGGGGACAAATTGTAACAAATCTTCCCGATTCTCAGTGAATTTCATAACAATTTTACTTTACATTTACTTGCTCGAATTGACCCTTAGCTTATTGGTGCTAGTTGCATGCCAAACTCACTGAGATGCCAGTTTCATTATAGAACTCTTTTAGACACAGGACATGAATTTGTATACCTCAGTCACTTATAATATTATCTGGGATAACAAAGAACTTGAATACATCTTGGAAGAGCTCTGTAGTCTGGAAAGTGGTAGGATACTGGGCAGTGGAGTGAAGTTCAAGCTATTGGAGACCATGATCATGGGTCCTGGATATGGGCATGGGCTAATCAGCAGGCAGTGTCCATCAAACTTTGGTATAGCACAAGCCACACAGGAAAGCAGGATGTTAGGATAGCATAAATTTAAACGGCAAAATGGCTCACTGCACCTAAAAGGAGTTCAAATGTTTAGTGGATTTCATTGCAGATGAAAGGTGAGCTGAGTGGAAATCATGGTAAAATCTCAAATGATGTGTATGTAGATACACATCATCAAGTGGATAACAGAGTCTCCTCCTTTTAGTTTGCTACTCAGTGCCTGCATTGTTGGAGGATGTTTTTCAGGAAGATCTGAGAGTAGTGATTAGTGATGCTTTGATCAAAAAAGTCGATTAGTTCTGTAATACCCAAAAGATCAGGACAGGCAATGTGAACCAGAGTGAATATTACTCATGGTGATGGACTGAGATTGTGTGTGTGTGTGTGTGTGTGTGTGTGTGTGTGTGTGTGTGTGTGTGTGTCTGTGAGTGTGTGCGTGCGTGCGTGTGTATGTGTATGTGTGTATGGATGTCACTCCATCCAGAGTTTGTGCTCTACGTTCCCTGGGATTGCATACCAATCAGTATAGGTAATGGATAGATGAATGGATTATTAGACAAAGTAGATAATTAGATAGTTTAGGCTTTTTATCTTTAGAAGTCTAAAAACCTTATCTTAAAAGTAAATTATACGATTGAGTAAGCAGCGGAAACAAATATTAGCACACAACACAAGGAGAACAATATGATGTGGTTGGAACACATGGTGTTCCAATATAGCATAACTGCTGTCGAGCAAAAATTTCTTCTAAGTTTATAAATAAGTTTTATAAACTTATTTTTAAAAAAAAGTTTTGTTCAATCAAAAAATACTGTAAAAACCACTAAGCAGAAATTAATTAAACAAAGTCAATAATTGGTGGGACAATCCTTTGCTTAAAATACTGTCTCATTATTTTAGTCTCAGGTCCAATTCATACAGTTTTTTTTTTAAAGGAAATTAGCTGCTTGGTTTTACCGAACATCCTGCAGAACCAGCTGCACCTTCTGAGGACTTTGTCTTCTTTTTTCATGTATGCAAAACCCAGAAACTTGTTTTGGTCTGAAATTTAGTTCTTAATATAATATGCTGCTTTCTATTCTGGCCTACAGATATTAAAATGTACACATTCAAAGTTTCTAAAAGAAACATAAGAATCAATTTTCAGATTTAAAGTCTTATAGATTATAGACAATAATGTGTGCCAGAAGAAACCAATTTGACAAAAAGCAATCATTGTAGTTCGCTGTCAAGCCGTTCTTGTGTATGTTTTCAGCACTGGTCTTTGCCATACTTTACTTATACAAAAAAGAAGTATTGCTCTGGATGTAGATTTGCGTTTCTTCTTGGTTTGTAAATCTGCATGTAATTAATTTATCTCTATCAACAATTAATTGAAAATGAAAGCTGGCATTAGTTTCCACCAGTGATGCATATATTTTCCACTAGTGAAGACACACATGGTTATATGAATTGGCAGCTGGCTGAAATTGTAAAAAAATGACACATTGTCCAGAGAGAGAGAGAGAGAGAGAGAGAGAGAGAGAGAGAGAGAGAGAGAGAGGAGCAGAACTCTCATAATAAGGCCCCATGTAAGTGCATAAAAGACATTGGAAATCAGGAAAGTTAACAGCTTTTCACCCTTGTCATTTACAGTCCCCTCTGAAAGTATAAGAATGGTGAGGCCATATTTTTTTTACTTTGTTATATGCTGAAAACATTTGGATTTGAAATCAAAAGGTAGAAGCAGTTGATAAGAATTCCAGCTTTCATTTTATGATACACACATCTAGATGTGTGGAAAAACTCACAATGCAGGATCTTTCTTGGCAGAAACCTCATTTGTTAGGTTGGCTGTGGTGCCAGTACACATATTCACATACCTGATTATAAACTAGCCAAAAAACCTGGACAATTTGGAAACGCCGATCAGGCCACAATACATGTCTTTTGATACAGAAGGAAGCAGAAGTACCTTGATGAAGCCCAACCAAAGTACATGGACAACATGCCAACTCCACAAACACAGACCAGAGGAAGATTCAAACCACTACCCCATGAGGGGTGAGGCAGCAGTGCTATGTTTCTATCATGAATTACATCATCACTGAACCCTCTCTTGGTTTCCAGGATGTCTCTGTGTAACTCTGTGTGTATTTCTTATTGTATATGCCCTCTTTATTCTTATGAGTGGTTTACATCTTGTAGTATAGCCCCTACATTTTTGCAATAAACACAGTTTTCACAGGCCAAAGCCCAGGGCAGAATCCAAAAGTAGATATCAATTAGTAGATTAGATAGATTCAGGACACTCAGGAACAATCCTCAATTACCAGTCCTGGCCAGACCTCGCTGGCCCATGTTCCAAAATTTTTGATTATTTGAACTGAAAATCAGTTGGTTTAATATTAGCAAGAAGAGCTAAATTAAAAAAAAAAAAATTTATATTGTACATATATAAAGCTCTCTTGAAGCTTTGTACACAAAACCCTGAACAGCTGCAGGCTATTTTACATGCAGTATGCCACATAATGGCAATTAAAGTGCTGGGGTTCAACCATCAGGATTGTAAATTAATCTGGATTAGTAATCATTTATAATCAGTGTTTTGTAAAACACTGTCTGCAAGTTCGTGCAAAATACTTGTATAGCTGTAGTGTAATACAAGGAGTTTTACAGGTCTATAAAACTAAGAAAAACTGTGTTGGATGATGAAGCCACACTTCTTGTTATTATATATTCTCAGAAAATATACAAAACAGATTGATGAACATCTGTTGACCATTCTTAAATTGCCAAGTACATCTTTTCTTAAATAAATAAAATCTTAGAAGCAAGGGTTAAATGTCATGTTGAATATCACGGTATTATCACTAAATTATGACTATATTTATGCCATATATATGCAGGTGAGTTTAAAAAATAACATAGGCCAAACGCACATGAATACGTGTGTGTGTGTTGTGTATGACCTAGACATTCATGATTGTAACTGACATATCCGAAGCATCAGTATTCCTGAGATTTCAGATCACAGTTGTTTCCTTTGTTTCGGCTGAGGTCTGATTGGAACCACTGACTTAATTTTACACTTTGTAACTACTTTCATGTGTTGCTCACAGGAACAACAGGTACAAGCCTAATCTAATAATGGCAGGATAGAACTACGGGGAAAAAAACAAGCCAGGCTAGGGATGAGCAGGACTCTGGCTCAATACGTAGGGGATAAATCCAGCTACAAGCAGCTGTGCCTCCTCATCTGGATTTTTGACTCTTATAGCATTACTGCCTGCCAGATTCTGTCTGTATTTCACTTGTATATATGGGACCACATGTAAGATATAAAACATAACTATAAATTAACAATGGCTACAATTAAGCATGAAATAATGAACAGTGTGTAACAATAAATTGTCTGATGATTATGAGTGATAATATTATTCCCCATATTTGTTTTAAAGTTCAAGCGAACACCAAAAAAGATCAATCAAGTGCCCACTTTTAAAAAGAGACCCAAATGCCACACTAAAAGTTTAAGCAAACATTATTGAGCGATTTTAATTCTTAGTGGATGGAGATTTCATTTAGATAGTGACCTCCATTTATCCTTGAGAAACTGGACAAGGTTGCTTGGGGTCATTGCAAAGGGCTGTGACTGAGTCCATCTCTGGGGTATGGCAAGAATGCTCCAATGGGGTAATTAGCATGACCTGGGGTGAACTGTGAGGTCTAAGTGTGCACTGTGACTCCAGAAAACCATAAGTCCATGGAAGTCCATATATACTTTATGTCTATGTACATGTTTATGAAGCAGTGAGATATAGACCTTACAGTGACATGAATCCCATTATTAGAATTTAATCTTGCAGTTTCATCTGCACCATCACATAATTCCCAATGAGAGTCACAGGACCCATGAAGTGTGGAGGTCAAGACCCAAAGCAATAAGTGCTGAGTGTCTGTCAAACTCCCTTATCCTTACTCTTTTTCACTCACTCACTCCGCTTTCCTAAATAAGGGCATGTTGAGTCTATACCTATTCAGGAATTGTCATGTGTGTAAATCAGGGAACTAAGTAGAGTATTCTTGGCAACAGTTTTCATCTGATAAAAGGGAGTATAACTAGAATTCCTCAATAAATTGTTTTTCAAGTGTTGAGGGAGTGTACAGAGTACCAGCAGCCATGCAAGGCCACCGGAAACTTCATAACTTTGTGCCCCTAAGTAGTTCTAAGCAATAAACGCTTTGCTTCCCTATCTCTCACCTCGTCTTTTCCTGCATTTGTCAGTCTTTGTTTTGAAATCTGCTCCTTGTCACTTTCATGTGTTGGGGCTTGTGGTACAGAGATGTGGTCAGTGACTGAACTATGACAATTGTCTGAGCCCCTTAATGAGTGTCTTCGTCAATATTCCCCAAGGAATCAGACAATCCATTAATTTTCCAACACTCCTGCCAGAGTGCTGCCATTCAAGCTCTTTGAAAAGTGATGGATGAGAGGCCAAGCAGCAGTGACTAGAGTTAAATTCTTGCTGTGCTGCTTTTAATCTGCATGGCAACAGAGACTTTTCCTATCCAAGGAAAGTTCATTTCTTTTATCTCCATTTTGTCAGATAACTATTTGTAATACCCTCCTAGTACATTTAATTGTGCAAATGCACTCTGCTAATTGCTCGTTACAAAAAAAAAAAAAATACAAATAAAAAGCTGTATGGCATGTAGAGAATTGATATAATCACTAAAGTAGATACAGGTGTTTTACGTTAATATTTTGCAAACATAATTTAGCTTTATGCTTTATGTTAAAGTACCAAAATATGTTTTAGTTTAAGGCCCATGAGACCCAGCATGCAGCAAAGCCTCTTGTGGTTTACCTAGAAAACTCAAAATACTGATTAAGATTGGATAATTATACCATGACCATATTCTCTCAGAGGTTTGATTTTTATTTTCATTTGTTTTAAGTTGTAATGAGAAAAATATCTGCTCAAATTAAAAGCAGCTTCTATTTTCAAAGACAATTATGTGTCCTGATTTACTTTTTATCTCTCATAGAACATAGCTATTTTGGAAACTGAAGATCAAGGACTGGAAATTAATTCCCCTCATCATTAGATCGGTGGTTGCTTCATGAAATCTTGAAACTGAATGTGGCTTAGCCAACTAAATATATTCTCTGAGTGGGTCTGAGCCAATGGAAGTCCTATGGGGTTAATGCTCTTCCTGGCCCAGATTATTAAAGGAAAAACATAATCTAAGGTTAACAATCTATGGTAGTTGAATTCATAGTTCATAATTCATAGTGTTACTATGAGTACAGGCTGCATTCAAAATCCATAAATACTCATATTTCGTAACGACTCATCAACAAATGTCTAATTGATACAGGTAATCTATTTTCATCTCTTTTATATATAAATTTGATTAAAAAAAAGACAAATAATAATTATAAAATTATATTATTAGTACCCATTTTTTGGGCATTGATAGGTACATTGACAGGTACACTTTATTATTGTAACTAATTCATGGGAGTCATAAAAAGAGACAAAAACCCATTCATTAATTTTCATAGTAATTAGAGTCACTGATAAATGTTGGAGACACTAATAATTGTTTTGTTAAAAAGGCTAATTTTGAGTTAAACTGAAAATAAGGGTTAATGCCAAGACAAGGGTTTTCATAATATGCTTCCAAATGGTTTCCCATCAGACTAGTCTTGTTCTTTAGAACAACCATTGGACTTTGGTTTCCTTAAACTATAGATTAATTTGAGTAATCAGGGGGCATGGAAACATCATTTACAGAACAACTCATGTCAGTCTAAGTAATGATGCTAATAAGCTGTATTGTTTTATCCCCTCACACATAAAGAACAAAAACTAATTCAGTAGAAATTACACTGGTGCTTTTGGAGATACTGCTTATTTGTTTTTAAAATTCGTCATTTGGGACATGATTATGGAATGCTTACAAATGACCTTATAAAATGGTTTATTTATACATTCACATCTGTAGTTGTATACCATCTTAACCTATTGCTGGCAGGCATTGGGTCCTAGAAACCTATAGCAAAAAGACCATTCTCTCCACAATCTGGCATGCAAAACTGTTACTGGTTTAATTACCCGTCTGGAAGGGTCATAGAACCTGGATGACAGATAGAGTCTGTCCATGGGAAAGGACTGACTGGAGTGCCAGTACATGAGTGCACTGGTGGGAATGCGACATTTCAAGAAAGAAAAACATATTATAATTGGTGCTTTGAGAGACAATTAGTTGTGCATGTTGTCCAAAATATGTCCATCTGTCGCAGAACATATCTCTTTCCGATAATTCTTTCATCAATTCAGTATTTTCATTGGGAACCACCAGCCTCCTCTAACTGACCATGTTAAGATCCTTTACAGCTTAGTTATTTTATTTCCAAAATGATCACTGCTGGTGGTTGTGAAACTCAGATGTATTTGTGGCAGGCTACAGGATTGATTCTTTACTTCCTTTGTTGAAGTGATTGCATTTCCTCTGTGTTTTCTCACATTACTGAAAAACTGGTTGCTGATGGTGCTAAAGCTCTAATTTCTCACACTCCTTTAAAGATAACATTAAATCCCATAACTTTTTAATCAACTTTTATCCAACATACACAAAACATCAATAATGCCTAAGAATCAAAACCAAGCAATGCCAAGTTTTTTGCCACTGTTAAAACAAGATTAAGGAACAATTGTACTGATTATTTCTTAAATAAGCAGAACTTATTGACTAAGACAAATGTGCTTTCCTCCACCAAATTCCAGCTGATACACTATGTTAAGCAATTCACGTGAAACAGAATGCCACAATACTAAGGCAAAATTGTGGTTTCACTTCTTCTTTGATCAATGTTCAAAGCAAAACATTTATTATTGATGTGGTGAGATAGAGTCATCTCAAGCACCCATCACAACATCAAAGCGGGGGGAACAAAATGGCTGTTAAATGTGTTGGGGATGTGTGTGTAAGTGTGAGTGGTCGATATGTGCCCCCCCCCCCTTCTTCCCCCACCCCTATGATGGAATGCGAGATGCTTAATGAGGTGCCTGTTGAGTGGCCTTGTGGGAAGGCAGTTTTAATTTCTGTGGCTCTTGTTCTCTCTCAGTACAGGCTGAGTTCAGGTCCAACTTGGAGGAGGTCGGTGCAGGCAGAGTGCTGGGCCTGGCAGGGGTTGCTGGGACGTTCTCTGAGGCATGTGGAATGCTGGGAAGAATCCTCCCACTAGCCCCAATTCCCCCTGAATTAGAGAGCACTGTGGGACTAAATCTGTAAATCAATATTTTATGACTTAGGCAAAAATTATACAACAGGCTGTGATTCTCCAGCTAGATTCATTTTAAACAGTTATACATATTCAGTAAGAAATGCACTTCATAATATGCAGAAAGCCAGCAATTGTTTTATTGGTAAATTCAAGAAGCTGCAAAGATAAAATAAAACCTGATATCTGAGCCTTACTAACATCTTGAGACACAAATCCACATGCTGTAATTCAGTCGTCCTTCATAAAAAAAAAAAAAAAAAAAAAAAAATATATATATATATATATATATATATATATATATATATATATATATATATATAACATTCAATTATACTACTGCCATGAACTATTTATATTTAGTTCAGTATATTTGCCACACAACATTTAGTGCACCTATTTTTCAGTATATCCTGCGGCAATAGATATTAATGGCTGGATTTAGGTACAAGGAGAAACTGAAGCTCCCTGTCAAATAAATACAATCAGTCAAAGGTGTTTCCTCCCGTGGGATAGACATGAGACACTGTTGAGAGAAAAAGAGCAAGAGGGTTTTGAAAAGAATGCTTCCTCTCGTGTCATCTCAACTGCACACGCACAGAGGACTGTGTAGCAAAGGACGACCTTCTACAGTATTTAATCATTAGAAAATCACGCATCAATAGCTTGAAAAGCAACACACAACGAGAGGAAATGGCTGTGTGGCATGAACGAAGCTCCATTGTGAGCTGAACAATGGCAATAGTAAACTCTTGGTGATGGAATATAAAAGACACACCAGGTTGAGGATATAATGTTTTGTGAGCAAGTTCATTGTTTTCCAGAACCACTGTTTTTGCGGCCTAGGCTGTGTCAAGTAACCAGCTATTTGAAGAAAGATCCTTGTTGATGTTTAGTGAGCTAGCCCAAAAGATACAGCGCCATTGATTCAGCCTTTTCTTGTTTTTGTTTGATTTCATTTGCTTGCTTGGGTGGAGCAGGCTTAATCTATTCCTTCCCTGACAATAGGCATGTCAGGAAACCATGATCCCTCAAATGCCTGCCTGCAATGAGGTATTCACTATACTGGAAACAATCCTACAACACCCAGAAACCAAGTGCATGGGTTTAATCTCTCTTCTTGTGCTCTCCCCTTTCTCTCTTTACATTCCAAAACCAGAGATATATCCATCTTGCTTTAAAATCTAAGCAGCAGTAATATTTACAGCACATGCATGCAGGTTCATTCCATTGGCACCTTATAAGTCAACTTTGCTCACTGGGACTGAGCTAAAATGCTGCCAAAAAGAAAATAGATTTAAGGTGGGGTACCTCATTTTGTCATAATCTCCAAAGACAAAATATCACTAAACATCAGTGGTCTGCATCATATAAGTATCATATTCCCTAAGGCTAACACACCTGATCCGACTCATCTGATAATTTTTATGCCTTTGAGTTTTTAAGACAAGTCATGAGTGGTGTGATTCATACCGATTCAGAAAAACAGTTATACTTAGATGAATATCTGGGCATTTATAATGCCAGTGTCATACAAAATAAAAAATGAAAACATTATACGAGTTGAAGTTAAGCAATATCGATACCTAAATGTTTTAATATGCAACAATAGTTTAAATGAGACCAAAGATTGTTGGTAAACAAATTGCTCTGGATTCAGATTTAAAACTTCCCCAGGAGTTTGAGCATCCTAACATTCAGGTACTGTAAATAGGTACATGGACAGTGACACATTGACACATTTTTCCAAACTTGGTGATGCCCATAGCTTCCAGATTTCAGGCAATCTTTCACTGCAAGGTTTTTGCATTCAAGATTATATTATATTATATTATATTATATTATATTATATTATATTATATTATATTATATTATATTTGTTAGTTTCTCAGTTACTTTTGTTGCAAAAAACAATCGTTGCAGTTCCTAAATTATTAATGCAATAGTTTTATTAATCCCCTTGAATTAAAAGCTGAAAGTCTAAACCTTAATCACTGTCTTAATATTTATGGATGTGACTGTAAATGTGAAGCTAGGTTTGTCAGACTGAAGGACACACAAGTCATTACACTGTAACTGATAAATCCCGATCACATGAAAAAACCTCACAACCACTGTATGAGTCTTCTATGAATCTCACAACTATGAAGCCTCTTTGACCAAATGGAAAGCAACAACATAAATGCTAGAATCGTTTGAATTCTTGCTGTTTTTCCAGTCATCCTTATTCATAATGTACTTGTATCTCTCACTTCCTCTGTATCCACCTCTCATAAAACATTGCAAAGATAGATGACTTAGGTGCTCATACAGGAATTAAATGGCAAGAAAACACTATGAAGTATTGCCATGACTGATATTTCTGAAGGCAAAAACATAAATACTTAGTTCTAATTTATAATGCTTTCCAAAGAGGTAATATAGTTGCATCATTATATTGAATGATGTGAACCATATATTGACCATTAAATCAGCAAAATTCAGATAGCATATTCATTTTAGAGCAACAGGTTAGGCAACACTGTTGTAGTCACTTTAAACTGCTCTCACTCTGTATCGAATGTCCTTTAACAGTACTGACTCACTCTAGAGGAATTGCATAAAAGAGTATACCTTTTCTCTCTTGTACCTAGGAACACAAAGCAAAGCCTATACTTTCAAAATATGTCATGAAACGGAAGGACCCACCCAGGGTTTACCTGTGTCCCATTCATAGTAAAAAAAAAAAAAAAGATAGAGAGAGACTGCAAAGGACATCATTACAATTACATAGGAAACACTGTTCAACAAATCCATACAACCTGCTATTAGTGTATGTGTTATTATGTTGATGTGTCATAAGGTTAAAACTAAAAAAAAAAAAAAAACATGTTAAAGGTCCCTCTGGCAGTATTTGCGACACACAAACATTAAAGGATTTAAGTGTTTAAAACAATATCCAGGCCTACAAAATGACCTTAGAAAAAATGGCCTGAAAACTGAAACCAAATGAAACAGCACACCCTCTCCTCACCTTTAAATTAGCATGCTGTAAGTCAGACCAGAGAGGCTTGTGTTGAGTTAATTGTCTATGACTTGCTGTGCTTCCCCTCCAGAAAGCTGGCTTGATTGCAGTCGATATGCAAGGGTGTTGAGAAAAGTCTGGCAAGCTAAGTGACTAGCAGAGGCCCCAGGTAGCATTATTCATAAGCCTGGACTTCTAAAGAATGTCCTCATCTTGGCCCTTTAATACAGCTTTCAGCCCAAGGGAGAACACAGGCACAAATTACAAGACCTTTATCACTTCAAACGTCAACTTGAAGGTATGAGCTGGCATAGAAAGCACTTAAGAACTTAGAGTAAAGCAGTTGTGCACCAAGTTAAAGCAGAGAACCTAAACAGAAGATACAAAAGAGGATAGAGTATATGGGGAGAATTACAACGATCAGCCACAACATTAACACAACCGCTGGTGAACTGTATAATAATGATAATAGTAATAAATTATACCAGTATACCAGTAAACTGGTGACAGGATCATGGGCACACCATCTCATCTATACATGTGGCACCAAAGGCCAGTCTGTCCATTCAATCCCACAGAGAAGCAAATGTAGCACAAATTGCTGAAAGAATTCAATGCTGACATGACTGAAAGGTATCAGAACACACTGCATCACAGCCTGCTGCGTATGGGGCTTAGCAGACAAAGAGTTTAAGGTTGTTGATCTTGCCTCCAAATTCTACAGCTCACAATCCAACGTAGCATTGATGGAATGTGCCAGACAAACAAGTCCAATCCATGGAGGCTCCACTCCACAACCGACAGCCCCCCGAAAGATCCACGACTCATATCCTGGTGCCAGACACTACAGCCCATCACCAGAGGTCTTGTAGAGTCATGCCTCGAGGGGCCAGAGCTGCTCCGGCGGCTTAATGTTTTGTGTTATGGCTGATTGGTGTATATAATAATGTATTATATTATTAGATGTTAAGTTTGTGGCCATCTGATCATTACACCCAAATGTGGGTTGTTCACAAGCTTGAGACAGTTGGAAGCAAACAGATGTACAGGATGTATTTGTATACTGTAACAATACAATTTTCCCTTTACTGGACGCCCCAAACCTGTTTTGCTATGATAATGTCACTTTACATAAAGCTAGGTCCATGAAGACATGACTTGCTGAGATTGGGGAAGAACACCATAACCCTGATTTCACCCCAATGAACACCTTTAGGATGAATTGGAATGCTGATATCATCCCAAGTCTTTTGTCTGACATCAGTGGCTAACCTCATAGTAAAATGTAGTTATGTTCTGCAAAGTCACAATAAAAATATAATTGATATAGATGTAAGATCTTTGACTCGGGCGGAACCACAGAGACACAGACATGAGGCGAGGTCATATGGAAAAAGGGTAGTTTTATTAAGAAAAAAAAGAAAAGGAAGAGATTTAAGGAGGGAGGAAGGAAGGGAGGAGAGGAAAGTAGTGAGAATGTTCACGTGTGTGTCCAGAGGTAGTGCCCGGCTGGCAGAGAAACACTTTGCTGGCAAGTGTTGGCGGCGACGGAGTGGCAGAGTGGGTTCATATGGGCAGCGCCTCCTGCTGGCTCTACAATGTGACTTTGAAGAGTGGCCGGTTGACCATGACTGTGAAACTTATGTTGAATAGCAGCGACTCCTCCCAGCCATCCAGTGGCATGGCCTCAACCTCATAACCTCTTGCTCAGCTCTGAGCTCAATGCTGCATGTCGGGTGGTAAGACCTCAGCCTCATTAGCAGTGTAGGGTGTAACGTGTTACAAAGTAATGCCTTAGAGTACTCGGATAACTTTTTTGATGTAACGAGTAATCTAACGCGTTAGGCCTGCCATTTAAGTACTCAGTTTCTTACAGTAGTTACTCTTTCATAAGTTTAATCCGTTATTCAGACAATTTATGTAATCCGTGAGCCAGACAGCAGTCATTTACAATCCATGAGTGTGTGTGTGTATGTGAAAGTCGTCTTACAAGCCCCGCCCCCAATAACCCCCCCCTGTTATTCCTGCTGTTATACCCCTATCTCACCTATGCGATTTGACTATGCGAGGACCGACGCACGGAAAGATGGAAACCTAATCATAGCGCCAAAACTCGCGGTGAATCATGATGAAAGGGGTAGTTTTATTACCCTTGCATGTGTGGATCCAGAGGCAGTGCTCAGCTGGCAGAGGGGTACTCAGCTGGCAAATGTTGGCGATGGTAGAGTGGCAGAGTGGATCTGTGTAGGCACAGGCTCCTGCGGGCTATTCCACGAGTCTGGTGACTGGTGGGGCCTCAGGGGTGGATCCTCATGAGATACGACTTCTGGGCAGCTTAGCCTAACTAGGAAAGTGGGCCTCAACAGCAAATGCAACAGCCTTTTCCTCCTCGGTGGCTGGATTGCGTAGGCTGGATCACAAAGCCTGGCTCTCAGCGCATTTAGCGTCTGCCACACATTCTTCTTGCTCCCTCACTCTGGACTCTAAACTCTGGACTCTGGACCCCTGAGCTGAGCTCTCCACCTCGATTTTACAAATGCACATAAGCCTGAGATTCATTACACTTATCCTGTGTCAGATGTGCCCAATCAAGCAGCCTCACCCCTGCCAACTGCCAAAGGGGAGACTACCTACAGTATGTAGTCAGCCTTCAGATGAGAGAGGGACGAAAAAGATTTGGGTGCATGCCTGTCACTTGTCTACACTGTGACAAACAGAAAAATAGAAAAATGTATACATTAAACAAGATGTGCAGAATGTGCAATATTGTAAAATATGGCATGGACATATGACAGAAGCAGTATGGGTGGAACATGAGGTATGGAATGAAGTGATGTGTGTGTCAGCAACAGTATTATTGTCCATGTTTTAAAATGAAAGCTAGTCCTCATTTTATGTAAACAAGAACAAGAGATGTGCAGCATAAGAGTAGTAGGGTGAATGTGCAAGTGGTGTAAAGGAAACAAAGGCAAGCCCAAGCAGTCCTACTGTATACGCTGTCCTGGTTGAGGGCCACAATAGCCTGTGAGTAGAAGCTCCTCCCCATTCTCTCTGTCTTGGCCTTCAGAGAGCAGTTGCACTTTCCTGATCAAAGCAGAGAGAACAGTCCATTGGTGGTATGGCTGAGATCCTTTCTTTATCTTCCAGGCCTTTGGTCCAGCACCTCTTGCTGTAGATTGAGTACAGGTCAGGGAGTTTGGTGCAAATGATGCGCTCAGCTGATCGAGCCTCTGTAGAGCTCATCTGTTCTGCATGGTGCTATTCCCAAACCAGGTTGTAATGTTTCCCATCAGGATGCTCTCTGTGGTGCAGAAGTAGAAGTCCCTAAGCACCTTGGATGGCAGTCTAAAGTCTCGCAGATGTTTAGGGTGGTAGAGATGCTGTCTGGCTTTCTTCACCACGGTGTTGATGCAAGAAAGCTGTCCACTCTCTCCCCTGGGCTCTTGTTGGTGATGAGGGTCTAGTATTTCCTCTCCTGCTTTGTCCACGATAAACTCCTCTGTCTTGCTGACATTAGATGGATAAACATTATAGCTATTTATTAAAAGAAAAAGGATGATTAACACACCGTTGTCAATTTAAAATTAATATTCAGTTTTCACCTTTTAAATATAAAGTAAATTCAACCTTAATAATTTTGGCAGAGGGAATATACGAAAATTGTTATAGGCTCCTTGAATCATTTTAAAGAATTTGTTTTCTGAAACCTACACTCCTAAAAAAAAAAAAACAGTTAAATATAGAAATCTGAAGTTTTACTTGTTTGTCCTGACAGAACACAAAGTTTAGTGTAGTTTTTTTGTAGTATAGTGTTTTTTTATTTATTTATTTATTTATTTATTTATTTATTTTTAGAAAACTAAAAATCCAATTCTTTTCAATAATAATAATAATAATAATCATCATCATCATCATCATCATTATCATCATCATCCGTGGTCAATACTAGTTGTTAATAAATAATTAAATAAATAAATATTTTCATTAAGTGTCTATATGAGCAAGATTTTCAATAGACAGTGGTGCTCAATTTTATTCTCAGGGATTTAACATGAACTGGAATTCAATGCCACCACCTGGTTATAATATTCAGATACTGATGGCTTTGATTAAATCAGTTGTGTTAGATTAAAGCTATATGTAACCTCTGCATGCTGGTGGATGTTTAGGAGTGGGGCTGGGTAGACATATTCTTGAGTGTTTGATGGGATAATTGACCATGCAACTGGACTTGAGAAGCTTTCTCCTACCATACGGCTGAAGTTATACAAGTCGACTGTCAGATCAGACAAACAGCCGAAACCTCAAAAATTCGAATTAAAGAGCTCTGAACAATTTTCTCTTTCTCTCATCTCTCTTGTGCTCCCATAGACACATACCACATTAGCCACAAATTCACATATATTCCCATGCTAATTTAGCTGAAAACTAAATATTCAATCCAAAGAGGAGCAGATGCAAGTAAAGAATCATCATTGTTTTGTGGTGTACAGAGCTACAATTACATTTTGTTTTACTGTCCAAACACTTATGTATCAACATGAACATGTGTGAAATCTCAAATAAACCTAATTTGTCAAGGAAGAATAATTGAACCTGAAAAGAACAATGATAGCACTCAGTATATACGTGCACTGAAAACAGTTTTGCTTTGCTCAAGAGCATGGGAAAAGGACACTGCAACATAATAGTCAGGGATAATTTTTGTTGATATTTAAAAAATCCATTGCAGCTGGTGTGACATAATCAATGCAACAATTTACACTAATCAACCACAACAGTAACAGCAACAAATTGAATAACATTAGAATTATCAAGGATCATGGGCACCCAAACTTTTTTGGGGACCAAAGGCCAGCATGTCCACCAGTGTCTTATTGATGTATCATCAATCATACTTTCTTGTGGGGTTCTACAAGACCATGCTTAATGTTTATTGTGCAATCAGTGTTACGCAGCACTCCGATATTGGCTTACAGTCCTAAGATCTCAGTTTGGCTTGGGGCTGAACCTAAATGCTCCTCACCAAATAATTTTTTTTTTTGCAAATGACGGTGTGATTTTTGCAAAGGACTGTAAAAAACACCAATACAGCACAAATTGCTAAATAAAAGGTTCATGCTGATTATGATAGAAAGGTATCAGAACACCCGGTGCACCACAGACTGCTGTATCTGAGGCTTAGCAGGCAATGAGTTCAAGGTTGTTGATCCAGCCTCCTAATTCTCCAGATCTCAGTCTGACCAAGCATCCACAAAATACACTGCCAAACAAGTCCAGTTCATGGAGGGCCCAAGCCCACAACCACAGCACACAAGGCTCTGCCGCTAAGGTTGTGATGTTAGACGCCACAGCACACCACAGAGTTCTGGAGGAGTCATGCCCAGATGGACCAGAGCTGCTCTGGGGCAAAAGAAGAATGCATGCAATATTGGACATAATATTATGGCTGATTGGTGTAAATCAGGCTCAAAAGAGCACAAGCTGTATTCTGTTACAACCATATGTCTCTTTTGATCTTCTATACTATGTAGCTCACTCAGCATTTAATTCTGTCCTGGAAAATTGTGAAGCTGGCATAATAGGAAGGTCCCGAATCAAGTAGTGCCAAATTCAGTTCACATACTGCAAAGAATAAAATTTGCAAAGAAGGTAATTTGCAATCTGATTTGTATTAGCTCCAAAAAAAAAAAAAAAAAAATTCAACAGTCTGTTTGCTTTTTTATTCTCAAATAATTGATTTTTTCTTGCTGAGGAAATTGAATATCATTATTTTGAGCCAAATATTTAATGTTCCCATTATTTGATGATGGGTATAAACAAATGAGTCATGAGTAGTTCATTGTGTGTACAATAACAGACAGACATGTTCCCACCACACTGTGGTCTGGGTTGGCAGTGAGAATTTTCGCCTGAGCCACATTCTACTCAGATTCGCCCAGGCATGAAGCACACCACTACAAAGGAGACCCCTGTCTGTCAATCCCACAAATCCATTGACTAGCGAAGCTTATTCAGCCTTAACATACATCTCTCTGAGTGAAGCTAAGCCATTTGCAAACTTTAATATACACTCTATGTTGAGTTGAATAGAAGAGTAATAGAAATTACCACATTACAAGACTTGTTCTTGCACACTGGTATGATTTCACTATAAACGCAATTTTTTTTTTTTTTTTTTTTTTTTTTTACAAATGAGCCTCTCTTTAAAAGATTACAAGAAGAAGGATGTACACAGAAGAGACATATGAGAGCACTTTGATTGCAACTTAATTCCAGTGCAGTTACTTCCATATACACCAGGGACACATGACATAACCAGAAAACAGGAGGTGAATGCTAATCCTTTGGGCTGATAGAAAGTTGCTTCATATGGAGCAATTTATCATCCTGCAACAAGCCACTCAGATTTATCATGACCAGAAAATGAAAGTTATTTGGCTTCTTGTGATTCATCATGTCTGACATTCTTAAATCTGCAAACGGAAAAAGCAATGCATCACAGACAAGCCGATCTGGGCTGTTTTAGGAAACCATTAGAGAAGGGAGTGATGGTGCTGATTGTGGCAGGGTCGTTTCCTCATGCTGACTTGGTGAGTTACTATTTACAGAATGCTGATAATCACTCAGACGCCAAACATCAGCCTACAGATACATATCATGGAATGGCGCAGAGGGGCTCCAGCTTGGGTTTTTTTTTTTTTTGTTGTTGTTTAGAGGTGAAATTGCAGTAGGGCACACGTTCGAGTACTGAAATGGCAGATATGCAAGGACAGATAAAACTACATAAAACGGACAAATCCAGTGATATGAGAGATGTCTCATCAATCATACTTTCTCGAGGGGGTCTACACGACCATGCTTAATGTTTATTGTGCAATCAGTGTTACGTAGCACTCCGATATTGGTTTACAGTCCCAAGATCTCAGTTTGGCTTGGGGCTGAACCTAAATGCTCCTCAGCAAATTAAATTTTTTTTTTTGCAATGACGTTGTGACTTTTGCAAAGGATTGTAAAAGTGAGAGGGAGAAAGAAAGAGAGAAAGTGAGGGAGACAGACGTAGCACAGATGTGACTGCTCTTTGCTTTTCACATTACCGTGGCCTCTGCATGGTTGGAGCAAGGATTGGGCTCTCCATCCATCATTTCTACTCACACAGTCAGCTCCAGCTCAGGAAGGGAGCAAGACCCAGTGGACAGCCTGACACCATGCAGCTTTATCAGCATTTCATTTCCAGTAGTTCAGGTGAGCTGAAAAAAAGAACTGGTACAGGTCCCATGTTACCCAATCTAAATGCAAAACCAACTTTAAAAACCTCGTGGTACAAACTTGTAGACATCGAAGAGTTTTTCTTCACCAAAACAACACTAGAGGATCTGATTGCAATGAGGCAAGGGAATTCAACAACTATTACTGCTCCCTGAGATGTTAATCCAATCCTGAAATAAGCACCCTAACCCCAGTTCCCTCTGGCCTCTCCTTCTTGGGGTGACCCTATAAAGCTTTCTACATGACTTAACAGATGAAACACTCCACTTTAAGAGCATGGGGAATGACTTGGACGCATTGCAGTGCATTGTCACATCTGCAAACGATAATAAAAAAGTTGTTTGAAATAAAGACCTTTTTCCACAGATATTCTAACAAAGGACAAACCATGACTTTGAAAATGAGGCTACTCAAGGTGGAGGTCAAAGAGTGTTTAGCAAAGTATAATATATAATATGTTTTACCCTTACTTAAAAAAAAAAAAAAAAACACATTATGGTTAAAGCCTAGGAAACAATTAAACAGTTAATAAATGTTACCAAGTAAATAAGAAAAGCAATGTAGCAAGTAATCACTCAACGTCCCAATCTCATTCTCAATCTCAATAAACAAAATATCTCTGCTCCAGAAATATGAAAAGCATCAAAAAACCCTTCCTCTGGCTGATAGATATAAGGGTGAACATGACTTGCACAATATATTTATGCAATTAACAAAAGTAGAAAATGGGTTAACACATAATTAATGATGTTTCCTTATAGAGTTTGTTGAGAGTGCAATTAGTCAAATAGTGATCGGAGGCTTCTTTGGCTTCCTCCTTAATGTGTCTCTACAGCCTCCGGGTCTGTCTCCTGCCCAACATGCTCCCACACACTGAACACATGGGCTCCATTAAAATGCCAACAATAGATGTGTTTTGATTTAATTATATGATCTAATTTACACCCACTGAATACTTTACTTTAAGCACCAAATGATTACTGGTTGTGTCCTTCCTTTGCTTTTACCTTTGCTTTTAATACAACGTCAATTCTTTATGGAATGAATTCCACAATTAAAAAAATAATTCCTTATAGAATTTTTTTTTTTTACAAAAAATGGTTGATGGTGACATGGGAAGGTCGCTGGAGAACATCTAACTTCATGTTTATAAACATTTGTCTGAAAAAACGTTTGCTTTATGACAAGGTGCACAAGATGCTCGAATTGCTATTAGAAGATTAAAGGGATGCACATGGTCAGCGTCAGTGCTCAAATAGGTTCTGGCATTCAAGCGATGATTGATTGGTATTAACAGGCCTAGAGTGTGCCAAGAAAACATTTGCCACATCATTACACCACCTTGACACAAGGTAGGTTGGGTCCATGGTTCCATGTTGTTGGTGCCAAACACTTACCCTGCCATCTGTGTGTAACAGGAGAAATTAGGATTCTTCAAGGCCCGTACTTACTAACCGTCTTAGAGTAAGAAATTGCTAATAAGTGGCCAAAAATTCTCAGAGTGATGTAATTTTGGTCTTACTTTTAGGAGTAGAAGTAAGAGCAATTCATCAACATTCTAAAAATAGGAAATCACTCCTATCTCCACAAAAATGTAGGAGAGCTCAGAGGAAATGGCATTCAGGCAGAGACGTGCAAGGAGAATAGCGTGAGGTATGTAACTGGCTAAGTAATGAATATGTCGTATGCTGTCTCTGCAGGTGAATGCTACTGTACTGTACATTTCTTTAGTAACAGTGAAGATGCAGCTTTGAAACAGTGACTGCAGATCATTGCTCCTACAGCACTGCAGATCATATATTTCCCCATCATGGAGTTTGAAATAAACAACAACAAAAAAAGCTGCATTCATAACGTTGTGGGCATAATCCATGGTGCATTATGTTTCCCAGGCTTGAGCTTTTCACTTTTGTACTCAGTTTGCTGGCTGATAGAAGTGGAACCAGATCTTGGCCCATACTTACAGTACTAAGCATCTCAGAGTATGAAATAACTCCTCAGTGGCCAAAGATTCTCAAAGTGATGCAATTTAAGTACTACTTTTAGGAGTAGAAGAAAGAGCAACCAATTCTTTGCTATAACAGCACTTCATCACTTCATTAATACGACTGTTCATACAACCGTTTTTCAAACTCCTCTGGTGATACGCAAACTGACAGGTGGCATTGATGGTATCACAAATTGCCATCCATCACTTCTCTCTTTAGAGAAAAGTTTTAGCAAAATTTTCCTTTAATTATTTCTCTACATTTTACTACCTCCCTTAAGAGCAAACTGTCTCATCTTTCATTTTGAAGTCATTTTGAACATTTTGAAAACAATTGTGATTGGAGCAGACGGATTAGGATAACTCATGCAGCCTTTCACACAACTGGTGCTGATTTCACTATTTCGAATTACCCAATCCACAGTTTCAAACTACAAAAAACTGTCAAAACTCATAGTATAATAACACCTACTATAATATGTAGCCTACTTTGCAGCTCTCAGTGTCATTAACAGTGTAATCACACACTTTCCTCGGAGCAGTCCAACAGTCCTACAGTTGTGTGAAAGCTTTATGTACATAGACAAAACTTATAGGTGCGTGACTTGGCTGCATGATGTTATCCTAATCAGACTGTTCCAATCACAACTGTTTAAAGCCCCTATAATAGAGCTGTGTAGAACTGTCATAATCGGGTAAAAATGATTTCGAAATTGAAGCGAAGCTGGAGGCGGTAATATAAAGAAATAATTAAAGCAAAATTCTGCCCTACTCTTACCTCTATATAAATATAAATAGTGAGTGAAGACAATTCATGAAAACATCAATGCCACAATCAGTTTGCCGCACATACCCGTGAGGAGTGTGAAAGATACGCAGAATGAAGATACGGAGAATGAAGTGATGAAGTGCTAATTATATAAAATATAGATAAAAAAATATATATATAAATATTATTATCTTAATGTATGTGCCATGTATGATGCCTACAACTCCATGAATGCAGCTTGTTTTTTGATTGTTTTCTTGCTGCATGGTGAGGAACTGTGGTGGAATCTGTGCATGATCTTCAGTGCTTTAAGAGCAAAGTTTAATGTATTTCTGACACGGTCCACTGTGTCACTGTTTTAAAGCTGCATCTTCACTGTTACTAATAAACCATACAGAAGCGGTCGCCTGCAGAGACAGCATACGAAATGTCCAGTAATCGATCAGTAACATACCACGTGCAATGTTTAAAATAAAAAAAGTATTCTTGTCCAAACGCATATTTTATGAGCTCTGTGTCACTCAATGTTGCTAAAACGTTTCTCCTCCACGCACATGCCTGCCTGAACGACATTACCTTCCTAACCATTTAGGACTCTGTGATAACTGGAATAAATTATTTCCCTATTCTGAGGGTTGATATAGACATTAATCCAAGCTGCTGGCCCATATCCACATGATGTTATGCATTGAACTGCTGCCATCAGCGTTTTCTCCTAGAAGCCAAGGGAAGCTAGGCTTCCCCAGGTTTTTCAGACTATACTTGTCATTTTAATTATATTACAACACACACACACACACACACACACACACACACACACACACACACACACACACACACACACACACACACACACACACACACACACACACACACACACTTAGTTTAACAAGTTTGCTTCGGTATTAAACTCCTCTGTGCTGCGTCTCTTCTCTGTTTTTCACTGAGTATTTTACAGTGAGTGAAACAGAGTCATGGCCCCCATAATGTTATGTGGTGAATGTGTGGTGAAAAACGGTTATTGAACTTTTCCCGTCATGTCTGAAGTAAAGCCAGGCCAATTGAGCTTCCCTTTCTAAAAATATCAAAAGATTAACCAATCAGATAAGATAAGAATCATAGCATTGTCATACTGTGATTTGTCAGAATCATGTCAAGGAACTTCAGGGTGAAGTTTGTATCCCTATTATAAAAAAAAGTCAGGTGAAGCTACGGTCATACTGACAACAAACTGTGAATACCCTTCTTGATGGTTGCAATTTCTTATATTGCTTATTGTGCCTTGCTTGCTGTAGTAATCATTTTATTGTGACTGTTTAAACAAAGAAAATAAGAAGTATGCAAAGAATTTGTTCATATAACAGGGTTTATAAATCATGTGCTTAGCAATGTTTGTTTTGATATGAATTTAAACTCAACGTTTCCTCATTGAGTTTGTAATGAATGCTTCTTTTATTTATTATGCACATTAAGGACTGTATGGGAGATGTGGAAATGACTCCCAGCTGAGTTCCTGTAATGGTGGCATTTGTGAATGATTGTGTGTACGGTTCCCACAGACAAATGTGTCTCTTCCGCAAGTTGGCGTCAAGTTATCCATCGAATCAGGCGTTCCACTCGCTGAATGTTCACGGGAACGACTGCCATGGGGTCTGAACCACGGCATGGATACACAGCTGTTTTTCAATTTTCAAACGTTTTACTTTGCCAAAGAGTCTCATTACTATACCATGTTGAAGTCTTCTGTAAATATAAATTGGTTTTACACATTCATGAGAAACTGCATGTCCTGATTCGACTTGAACACCCCTTGTATGTGTTTGTATGTGTATGAGTGTTACACTCTGATTGCTTGTTATTTCCTAATTGAATAATGAATATTTATTTAAAAGCCTGCTATTTACCCCGAAATTCAATAGTTCAACAAATGGGCCAAATTCAAATTGACTGATATATTTCCAGTGCACTTCTGATAACCAGCACATGGAATTTGATCACCCAAAGGCATCTATGTGCCATAGCGCCAAGCAGATTTTCCAGACCGGCTACCCAATCTAGTTGAATGTCTCCTCGTGCACTGTTGCTGTTGTTATCTGCGTGAGAGCGTGTGTGACATTAGTTAACTTCCCCTTCTCCATTCAGGCAAGCAGAGAACCCTCGATGGATTCATAGGCACTGAACCTTAATTGGAATAATAGTGGTGGTATATCTAAATGAGTGCAGCACAGCCATGTGGGTCTTTGTTTATGTCTGCGGCGCAGGGTAAATAGGCTGTCATTTATCACGGCTCATGTTTGTTGTAGAATGCAGCTCAGCAGCTGATCTTATCTTTCCAGACTGAGCCATTCACTGACCGCTGGTACCACAAAACAGCTACTCCAACACATACACAACATCCTCCAAATATGTACCTGCCTTCGGCAAAGACACATTTTGTAGACTTCCTGCAGCTTACTGGTACACGTCTTTTGAAGGAAGGGGTGGAATCATATCGAGTCTGAGTGATAAGCCTCTTTATCGAAGATCATACACACACATTTCAAACACATTTTGCCCAATTATAAAAGCAATTATGCATATTCACATGGGAAACTTCATAGTCCTTATCAACAGGAAATGTATCCACCTCACGCCATGAAGTGTGCCAAAATCAACCTCTGCAGGCATACTCTGCAATTCTGAGCTAACACTTAGCATTTAGTTAATTATGGAGGATAATTAACATTTATCAGTTTCTAAATAACTACTTTGTTTTTTCAAAACACACACACAAAAAGTTTATTAGCATATTTTGAATATATCTCGTCCTCTAGGCTGTATACAGCACTAGTAAAAGGTTTGGATACACCTTCTAATCCAGTGTGTTTGGTTTATTTATTTATTTTCTACATTCTAGAACATTACCAGAGATTTAAAAGCCGTGAAAGAATATATGGAATTAGGCAATTAAGTAACAACAATAACAATAGTCATTTGTTATTTTAAGACATGAAGGTTAGCTGTTCTGGAAGGGTCGTAAGAACATTATTATCAAGTGCATTTGCAAAACCCAGGAAAGCAAGACCAAAACTTTCGTTCAAGTTTCGTTCAAGTTCATTTAGAGTTACCAGCTATAAAAATCATACAGGAAAAAAAAGGTAGACGCATTTCAACATCAACTATTTTGGAAGCCCCCATCATTGTTTTACACTGAGGAAAGAAATAAAAATCAAGAACGATCACTGAATTATAAAATTTGTCCAATGTTGAATTAGAAAGATTGTTGATCTAAAGCAATGATTCTCAACCTTGTCCTGAATATTTTAGTGTTCTCCCTGCTCTAGCACACCCATCACATTGAAAGAAAATGTAGTTAAGCTGATTAGTTAATTCCGGTGCTGAGAGTTGAGAAAACCCCAAAGTATGCACAGAAGGGGTCCTCCAGCACCAGAACTACTGATGTAGTGGAAGGATGTTGAGATTCTTGTCTGAGTGTTACGTATTGTTGTATTGTATGTGTCAGGTTTGAGTGACATAATGGACAGTTTGAAATCTGATTTGAGTGGGTAGATCATCCAGACTAAGGACTTGTTCAGACTGCTTGCCCAAATCAGATTTTTGGCATGTCCAGATTGGAATCAGTTTGGAATGGGATTGTTTTTATGTAGACTGAATATTTAAAAAAAAAAAAAAAAAAATCCAGATTTTTGCTAATCTGATTTGAATCACATATAGAGGTGGATTGAAATCATATTCAATTCCACAAGATCTCATGGTATGATACATGCATCCATGTTTGAATCTTGAGGAAAGTCATGTTGTTACAGTTTAAAGTGGTTGTGGATTGTGCTAAGAGTCACCTTTGGCACTATTACCGCTAAGTATGTAAAAGCCACACCCTTGAATTTTCCACTGTGGATAAATACGATTTATTCGCAGTGTTAGCTAATTAGCTAGAGGGAATGCACAGAAGGAAGGTCCCAGGTTCAAATCCCACAACCTCCAAGTTGTCCCTGTTGGACCCTTGAGCAAGGCCCTTAACCTTCAACTGCTCAGATGTATGATGAGATAAAAATGTAAGTCGCTCTGGATAAGGGCATCTGCAAAAGTACAGTAAGTGAATGTAAAACATCCTGGAACATTCCAGAAATTGATTTCATTACTTTTAGCATCTGAGTATCTTTCTTTCTTTCTTTCTTTCTTTCTTTCTTTCTTTCTTTCTTTCTTTCTGTCTTTCTTTCTTTCTTTCTTTCTTTCTTTCTTTCCCAAAAAGCTGAAACTACCACATTCAGAAAAGATGCACAAAATGAGCTACAAGACTATCTCAAAGGATTGGTGAAGAAGTAGGAGACATCATGCATTGGAGTTAACATCATTATGACCTAAGTTGTCATTCAAGAAAGAAACCCTTATTCCTAAATGCCTGCCGGGTTTCCAGAGAGAGATTAATAAAATTCATACCTCTTACCATCCAAGTCAAAATAAAATGCATGGTTTGATTTATCTTTTAAAAAAAAATACATGTTGTTTAATCATGTTAGATAAGTGCTGGTGCAGCATCGAACATTAAAGAGTTAAACAAATTGTCTTAGTATAGAAAAAGTATACCTCTCTAGAGCCCCCTTGATGATTCTGTGCACAAGAGAATGGGGGAAAAGCAAGATTATCCTGCATTCAACACCTGTCATCTCCAAAGTGTTAATAAAAACAAAGCGTAATGGTGTGATAAAGAGTGTTGACAGAGCCAGGGGCAGTTGTATGTTAACAAGTTAGTGAATGTTTCTTAGAACATAGCTGCTGCCTTGTACTCCCCCTGTTTGGTGTATCATATTCATTTTCACTGCTCCCACATACTGTTAAATTGCTTCCGTGTCCATGTATGAGTGTGTGTCCTTGTGTACTTGTGTGGGAAGGTATGAATCAAAGTTGCCATCTTCTTAGCCCTGAATGTTTCGACCCTGGCCAATTAAAAGCACGTGCGATGTGGGAAACTCTGGAACCAGTGTTTGAAATATGAACCACAATGAAGGCCACTCTACTGCACGTCTGCTCAGATCATTGAGTAGATATAAAAATTTGCATTAAAATTGTATTAATCTACTGTCTTTAGTCTTAAAAGAGCCTCAGCATACAGTACATAAATCCTATAGTACATTCATATATCTGTTATTCTGGTGCCAGGCCATAGCTTGTGAAAAGTGATGGAGCATGAATGGTATTTTGGGATACACTTGGGTTGTTAATGGCCTTGTAATTATTAATGACACCTTAACATTTTTTTTATCTGTCTTATGCCTTCTCTCTCTTCCTCTCTCCTGTAAACTAATGTAAAGTTTTAGATGGGGAAATCCATCAAGATGACATAATAAGCTGTGAGATTCTTTAGTGGCTCCAGCAGCCAACTCACTCGTGCTTATTCTCACAGAGTCAATCACAGCTTCATATGCACATTCCTGTGTACACACACACACACACACACACACACACACACACACACACACACACACACACACACACACACACACACACACACACACACACACACACACACACGTGGAAAGGGCTCAAAAATGCAACTGCTATACACACATACTCACCACCCAAGCTCTCTGTTTATTTATTTTGGGTGTAACTCTGAAACCATGGTGCTGGATTATACATCACTTCATCTTTAATTTCACATGGCACACAGACAAACAGATTCCATTTTGTATTATTCTTCTCCTTTCTCACTTTTCTTCTTCCTTTCTCATTTTCTGATTATAGGGAAACAGATTTGGTACAACTAATCACACAGTGCAGAAGTAGTGAGCTCAGCTGTTCCACTGAACAGGCCAAATTCGACTCTCTTACACAGTCACCTTCTCACTCTCTTCCTTTTTCTCTTGATGAGGTAGAACTGATCCCAGATTTATGTAAGCCAGAGGTCCAGCTGGGACTGATCACACTCCCATTTAACCCTGTCTGAAAACCTTCTCATTTCCAGAACTCAAACTGTGGTTCTATGTGTTAATATGGATGCTGGAAAACATTTTTGTACACAAGACAATTCTGAGCAAAGAGTATTTGTCATATTTGTATTCACAGTATTCCAGTAGCCATTGGGAAAACCAGGAAACATTTGATTTTCCCTTGTGGGTTTAGTGGGGGAGTCGTAATGTCCATGTCCAGAAACACAAGGAATTTTTAAAAGAAACAACTGGACATTATTCCATATGCACCCTTATTTCTTAATTAATTAATTAATTAATTAATTAATTAATTTATATATTCATTCATTCATCTTCTATACCACTTATCATGTAAAGGGTCACAAGGCCCGGAGCCCATCCCAGGAGACTTAGCGCACAAGACGTGGTACGCCCTGGACCGGGTGCCAATCCATCGCAGGACACACACACACACACACTCATACTTAAGAGGGAGTGAATAAAGTCATAAAAGCTAAATATGTACAAACTAATGCACCATGAAACCCTTGCAGATTTTATTGTCACTGGTGCAAATGTTTGCACAACAATCTGATTCCTGATATTAGCATGTCACTTAGATATTTTTGGTGCTTTATCCTTTTTATCTTAGTGGTTACCACATTGGATCGTTTGACTGGCCAGATCTGGCACAGGTTTTATGTTGAATTTTTTAACCAGACTTGGAAACAGTATGCAGTGGCAGGGTTATATGGAGCACAATGTTAAAAGTCTTGACCAAGGTGCTTGAGCCACCACTGCCCATATATTGATATAGCACAATAATAATAATAATAATAATAATAATAATTATTATTATTATTATTATTATTATTATTATGCTTGCCATTTCCTGCCTACTAGCTAGCTATCTCCTTTTGCACAACAATTACCAACCAAGCTCAGTGAAAACCTAGCACATTATTCCTTCACGACCTAGACTTTTGAAACCCTGCAAATGTGAAATTACAATTAAGCTGAATCAACTTTGAGGAAAATACTAACTGCTTTTTCTGCATATCTGACCTCAAATATGCCTGTAGCCCTGGGGTAATGCTCTCTTTGCTGGAATACAAAGTCAAAATGTCCATATGATACCCATGTACAGATGTGATGGGTAAATATACCTTAGATCTAATAACCCAGTGCACTCAGCAATGAGGAGCTAAGCAGTGTCGTTGCATTTAATGTACTCAGATGAAATATTCCTTATTCCTCGTCTCTATTCACAGTTTTTTACAGATTCACTTTCTTCTCTAGGCCCTACAACAATACTGGTTACTATTAACACTGACTTTATTTATAAGGCTTGACACCATATTGTGGCTAAGCCATATTTAGAATCATTATTCCAGTTGCGACCCATAAGAAGTTCCAACATTAGATAAAATGGTGTTAAGTATTGGCCATATGTATAAAGTGAAGCATGTTGGATTTTAAATGTGCTACACAGACAGAAAAGACAGGTAGAACAGACATTGTGGTCATCATTCATTGAAGCAAAGCATGGTATATCCATCAAATTTTGATATTGCATTATGTTTATGGCAGTCCGCACAGGAATGGAACGATTCATCCGGATAAGGTACAAGCACAATGGGGCCAATCAAATTGTTTTGCAAATTATTCCCAGACTGCTTTTCTTTGTGGTATAGCAACAAATCCCTGTCTCTAGGACAATTTATTTTGATCAAAATGAAGTTTGCATCCAGGCAGGCAAAACTCATCACTAGGTGATTAAAAAAATGCTTTTGTTTAGAAGAGATGCCATCCAAGGACAGGAATGGTATTAGTTAATTTTGAGACATCATAAATCTTTCATCATATGTGTGGTTCCCAGCATTACAAGTTACACTCTCCACATACTTTGGGGTATTTCATACATGTATAATTTATCAAACATTCACCCTTTTGGTTGGTATGCCTCATCATATGCGCAAGATTACTGTACAGTATAACCACAGAGGTCCCTTGCTTTTCTTACACCATTGTAACCTCAGTCCAAGTGACCTTGGTCACCATGTCACATCTGTGTTACAAAGTTACAAAGGATTACTCTGTTGCTTGGAGCTTGGAGCAAACTGTCATTGTCCAATTACATTAAACATGACAGGACAGACATTTAAAGTTTAGATGTTGCACTGGGAGGGATCTTTTTCACAATTTTTAATTAAAACATTCCTTGTGGCTGTTTGCCCATACAAAAATTCAAAGATTTTAAAATTGGGGAATACAGGGGAACCTCACTGGGGAATATGCATGTTAGTGGTTAAACAAACAAGAAGACAATGCAACTGCATTTTTCATGTAAAAGTTCTAAAATGACCCCTTACTTACGATAATTTCTGACAGAAATCAAAGGGTTATATTGTTTGTTTGTTTTTTATGAAAATGAACATGTACAAATGTACAAGTGCAAATCAATATTAAAAGCTTTTGCTTTTAAAGCATATGAAAAGCATATGCCCTTACATAATTATCCTGATACATTTATTATTTTTAGTTACTGAAGTGATGGGTATTTGTGATGAATGCTATAGGAATGTACAGCATAGAGGACTTCAAAAAGTTAATTTTCTGTGTAAACAACATGACTGGAAGTCTGCAATTAAGCTAGTAAAGATAGGGAAACAGAAGAGATAGACACAGCATGATTCGGATGAATGGGCCAATTCCCTGCAGATTCCTCTGAATGCACGTCCACACGAACTGCACACGCATTACAGAATTGAAAGCTAGAAATATATACATGCAGAAATACAGTCCACTGTGTACAGAACTCTGCAATTTGGTCGTTAATTTGTGCAATGAAACAAGAAGTGAACGATACCCATTGTACCTATCTTTTTTTTTTTTTTTTTTTTTAAGTTCTATTTAATTGAGGCTAGTGCTAGTGTCCCAGTGATCTGGAATGATCATTAGGGTCTTGATAAAGAATGGAGGGGGTGCCATGGTGCTTTTCAAATATTTAGGCTTGCCTCTGAGACACATAAAGATCTGTTTATGTAATAAATCTTTTTTCCTGACATAACAAACAGACTAGCACTGAGGCAACCAGTGGTGGTATGTGCCTAACTACATGTGCATACTTCAGTCCTGAAAGAGACTAGAAATAAAGAATGAGAGATGAACTGAGGATGGGAGAGAGAGAGAGATAAGAATGATATAGTGTGTGTGTGTGGGAGAGAGAGAGAGAGAGAGAGAGAGAGAGAGAGAGAGGAAGGAAAACAGGGAGTTTCTGTTGGAATTCTGCCTCTTGCTGACTGGTCATG
Organism: Clarias macrocephalus; assembly: GCA_011419295.1. Lineage (NCBI taxonomy): Eukaryota > Metazoa > Chordata > Actinopteri > Siluriformes > Clariidae > Clarias > Clarias macrocephalus. Next base: position 79,996 of record JAAGKR010000615.1, on the reverse strand, counting down.
CTAGAAGTGTCTTAATCTCTCCCTTAACCCCCTTGCATCTCTTGTTCCCAATCTCATTCATGCCTGGCCCAGTTCATCAAAGACCAAGCAGCACACTCGAGCCAGGTGTGAAAGAAGATGTTTCGCACTCATGCACAAATTTGCTGGTGCTGAAAAGCAAAACCATCTGGTGAATAGCTGACTGTATATGACAGTGAGAAATGTTATGCGTGTAGAACATGTGCTGAGTCCAACACTTTGCTTTATTACTGCAATGCAATAGGCTGTCTGGCTAAACCTCCTGCAATCACTGACTATTCTTAGTGATGCTGACAGATTAAACCGCCTGTGCCCATGTCTGTGCAGATCATCAACAGATAAATTATACTGCAGCATAAACAATGCTGTGAGTGAAGAACCACCTGCACTTTGGTATCAGTGGAGTAAAGCTGTTGCGTATGGCAATACGATTGAAGAGAAAGTGCACAAACTGCGCTCATTTGCTCTAGTTCTGCACTCCCATTCGGGAAACAGGCAAAGACCTGTTTAAAAGTTTCACAGGTCAGAGGTTTCATTGCACATGCATAGCAATATTGTTTATGGGAGTCAGCATGGATCGGGAAAAACATTTAAACACAACATTGCCGCGGAAGCCCCCCGAGAAAATGACTTATGTTAGGGCAGTACTACACAGAAAGAGCAAAGCAGAGATCCAATAACCGGACACAGAAAAAAAACACAACATGACCAGCAAGAGCCAGAAACATGCCTGTATGAATTACAGGATTTGAGGGAGGATTTAACTGATGAATCTTAGAAAAATGTATCTCAATTTAATACACAACCCCAGAGAGGGAAATTTCAGGTTAATGTCCAAGACAGTGATGCTGGGATAAGAGAGGAAATGACAACCGGTTTCCTATTTTTGTCCCTAACTCTTCCTCTCTGGATGTCTTTCTCTCTTTCTCTTGACCTTAATCTCACTCACCCTTTCAACCCACACTGTAATACGATACTATACTGTGATCTCCAGAGAGTTACCCTGTATCTTGCTTAACCCCAGCTCACAGCCAGACCGGAACTGCAGGGCATCTGTCTGCCAGCTAATCGCCCTTAATTGTGCTCTAATAGAGAAAGCAATGCGAGGGTAGAAGGAAGAGAGAAAAGCAAAGGAGAGAGGGAAGAACAGGAATAGGAAGGGGAAAAGGGCAATTTAAGTAGAAAAATATTAATGTAATCAAGGCAAATTAGTGGCTTTGGGATAACATTCCTATGGTGCAGACTGTTTATTTTTGAGGAGAACAACGGAGCATGTTAAAGGGCTGAGCCGCTGGAGTCTGTCTATTACAATACAACACTTATGAAGCTCTCTCTCGCTCTCTCTCTCTTCGTCCCTTCACACACACACACATAGACACACACACACATGTGCGTGAACACAAGCACCATGCACACACCCACACAAAAAGCCCCCAATAAACACTTAACTCTGCACATTAGAGGTAGCACAGTATATTGTAGCATATGTACATAACTTCAGTGAGAGAAATCAACCATTGTATGACTGGGCCTGTTTCTGCAATAACTAAAGCATGAAATAAGGAATGGTGGATGTGAGATTATGGGTAAATGGAAAAGGCTAGACAGATTGATATAGTGGGAATTAAAAAATATATAGAAAAATTCCATTGGTGTGAATGTTAAACATAAACAGAGACGTATAATAAGGTGCAGATAAAGATACGGAAATGGGATTGCGACAGGGTGTTTTAAAGAGAAGAGGGTGGGAGGAAGGCAAACATTTTGGTATTGTTAGATAATATGCGGGCGATGTCACTCAGTTGGTAGACAATAAGTACCTCCTGTTTCCTTACGGAGGCAGAAAGTTGACCCCCTTGTTTGACATGCTTGAGTGAAAGGATATGAGAGGGGGAACATGGAACTGCACTCATACTAGACTCACACAGAGACACCCAGTGCCAGCATCCACTGAGTCTAGACAACACACAAAGACTGCATGGTGGATTAATGTAATAACACATTAATTAACATGTGTATGCATATATGAGAGTACCTAAAAATATAGAGAGTAACTGCATTAAACTACTATATTAAATATATAGATAGTAAAAAGCTGAATAGGTGTTCACAACATTTGAAGAGAAAGACTTTTTCAAAAAGTCCTTTATCAATGTCTTAAAAAGAACCTGATTCTGGAGCTTTAGGATAAGAAACCAGTTAATATTAGAAGAAGAGTTATGGCAAATTAAAAAAAAAACATCTCACAGGGTATATACAGTATGGCAGAGATATTCAAAAGTGATCAAAAGTGAACATCTTTAAATAACAGTCCACACAGTGATGCATGGTGGTGGTAGCATCACAGTTATAACTACATGAATGCAAAAAGACTGTTACTTTGACCAGTTAATCCAATGCTCTCGACATGCTTAAAAATTATTTATTATTAGTGGAAGTACCCGTTGTTGACGGTTAGTGGAAGTACCCATTGTTAAAAGGTTAAAGCTAAAAATAATCTGATCAATTTTAATGTAAACAGTGATATTATTATTTCAGGTTTTAGTCCTCATACATGTCTACCTGTCTTGAAAAAGTAGATTAGATAAAGATTAAGTTTTGTCTTAAAATGACTTCAGCATGTTAAAATCCACTTATTCAACTACTGTTATTTTAGCAGTAAAAAATATTAAGTAATTATAGTAAAAATATAATTTCCTACTTAATATCTAATTGGTTCTGGTGTTTGTTTACATTGTGCAAGTTTTCTTTTAAGTAGATTATTCAATCCGGTACCTAACTGTTCATAACATTGCTTTTACAACATATTGATTTCACTTATGGTGCAGGTTAAACTTCAGCCAGATAGGTAAGTAGGTATACTGCAAAAGTTTCAATAAATTCTGTGCCGTGGTTGATTTCAGATGGGCGCACAGTTTGATGCATGCACAGTACACTGTCAAAACTTGCGGTTTCTAATCTGGCACATAACTGCTCATAAATTTACCTTTACTCAGCATTTTGATTTTATTTATGGTGCAGGTTTAACTTCAGGCAAATATCAAGTAACTGCCAGAGTTTAAATAAAGTCTGTCCTGGCAGGTTTGCGTGATGCTGTGACAAAATCTGGCTGGACAGACATACAGTCAGACGTACAGATAGACATCCAGTATAGACAGACATATAGACAGAAATTTTCCGGAGACTAGTTTTGGGTGCTCCAAAGTATGAAATCATTAAAAGCCAACCAGAAATAGAAAAACAAGATTACACTATCGACTTTTGTGAACTTTTTTTGTTGTTTGTTTATGCGTTTAGATGTATTTTTTTACATCGTTTATTTACCTATTTACATACTTCAGTGTCCTGCTTGCATTATTTGTATCTGAATGTTCATGCCTAATAAACTACAGACAAGGACACAGAGATGCAGCTTTGCAAAGAATCAGTTGTTCAGCCAAAACTGAGCAAAATACATTGTAGCGCAGTGCAAAACTGTCATATAACTGCTAGTTCTGAGCTGATTTATGGACATGTGTTTACTGAGGCAAATGTTTGAAACTGTACTCTGGTGTAAAGTAAGGCTTTGAAACAATATGAAATGTAAAAATGGCCAAACTATGCATGATACAATGCTCAGGAGAACCTTGTGCACTAGGTCACATTGTAACTGCATGAATCATGTTCTCTTTGTTCTCGAAGAATTTCTTCTATTTGTCGTCAATAAAATATTTGAAACAACAAAGTAAAGTAATATATAATAGAGAGACCTAGATAGAATGTGTGCGTAAGAATCACTATCAGATCATCTTCATTAAGAATATAGTCTACTGTATTTCATGGGTTTCATGTAATCAACATGGGAATAGGGTCTATTGAGTATCACAATAAATAAAGTATTAAAAGATCCCTTGAAATATTTAGATCTCTATGTGGACTCGAACTTTTGCTAGTGAGAGCGTGTGAACTTAAGTCGTAGAGCATCTACCAGTGGAAAGCTGTAGTACTGCACTTGCACTTTCATTACACCTAGCACAAGGAGAGAACAGAGCCAAATTCGAGCATGATTTCTGCTCTGTCCCATAAGTGTCGATATCCTCACATTATATATTTAGATTTAGATTTATTTATAATAAAAGTGAGGACTACCAGATCCAGTATGTGCCCTGTGTATGCTGAAGAGTATTCCTCTCAATATGGTATGTTTCAGTGAAATGTAAATAAATATGATGTAATGTCATGGAGTCAAATAAAAAAAAGGTGAGGGTCATTCAGTGTCTATGAATAATGACAGAAATGATTTTGGCCAGTTCGGTTTAAATTGAAGACAGATGTTCTTATGCAAACAGTTCTTGGGTGGTGTAATCTAGGTCAACTTTAGACACAGGGGAGTATAAAAACATGGTTTCAACATAGCCACTACAACAGGGAGCATACAGTATGTTATGTTGCTGTGTTTTAAACTTTTAAATCCATAAACCTGACAATACAGTGAATAAATGTATTCCCTGGTGGACATTTCAGCCATCCAAACTGTAGTGATGTAGCAGATTTTTAGAAAGCTCCTACAAACAGAATTCTAGGGCAGTTTTAATGCCCAAGGGCCAAGGCCACGTTCAGTGAAGGGTAACGTCACCAGAAATGACAACAACAGGGTCACGTAGCTAATCTCAGTAATTACTTCTTCATTTAAGGAGGTTTTCTTGTTCTATTCTTGGTGGGCATCCCTGACCGTATTCTCTCAGGGCTCACATTGATAAAGACCATACAATGGCTATATCACAGACTCCAATGCTTGTGTAACCAGAAACCAACCAGACTCGGCAATTCTACATGTGTGTTCTGTAGTTAAACAGCTGTGTGGTGGATGTCACCCCATCCATCATATGTTACGCACGTTTATAATTTTGTTGATTCCACCATTCCACTGCAGTCCATAGGAAATCACACACACACACACACACACACACACACACACACACACACACACACACACACACACACACACACACACATATATATATATATATATATATATATATATATATATAGTAATAAATCATGCACCACTGCAACACATTTATTCTTAATGGCTGAGGGCAGCACTGTGATGCCAGATTGAAACATATTGAAAACACAGCATAGCACAATGTTAGACATATTAAACTTAAAGTCATAATCCTTCATTTTCAAAGTGTGTAAGGTGAAATGTCAGTGCATCTGGACATTTTCTTGCAGTTCTGACTGAAAATGTGTAGAAAGCACACACTACTCCCCCGTACCAAGAAATAAATTGAAATCTGTAAGTGATTTGGCCACCAGCTGCCTTTATAGTGGAAGTATTACGCCTGTCTGCATTTGACTGCACATTGTGCTAGGATATTTTTTTTAAAATATGAAACATCTATAAACATCTATAAACATGCTGTCTGAACTTGATTAATTTAAGATGCTATACGATGATGTATGATACAGTATAACTATTTAGCTTCAACATTGGGTTTTACAAGGGGTTATGATACACTGAAGACTGAATTGAAAATGCAGTACTTAACTGATGTCCACTAGATGGAGCTATGCCCATATATTAAGAAGTCCTTCAATAGATATCCAATTAAGACACAAGGGAATAAAAACAAAATAATGAAACAAAGAAATAAAGAAAACTTAAAAGAAAATACATTTCCCATTCTAAACCACACAGATTAATATGTGAGTGTATTTTATGAGGAGTTGCTCTGGTGTGCATTAAAGGTGCTCTAAAAGGAACAGGAATTATATTTAGGCATGTTTAATATTTTTTTGGAATGCTACATTAATCATTTCAGTGATAATTATCATCATTTATTTATTTATTTATTTATTTATTTATTTATTCAACTTCAGTGCATTATTTATCCTGGTCAGTGGATGCCCAGGCACTTAAGTCAGGAGACACTCTGCATGGGCTCAAACCAAACACGTACAATTTCATTTGAAAATGACCTTCAGTCTACATCTCATGTCTTTGGACTGTGGGAGTGGGAGGAAACAGGAGTATACTAACAATGCTAACGTGAGCTTGAAATACTGCAAGTTTCAAGAAATCAGTAATCACTAATATAATTTCTTTATATTGACTATTTGACAGAAAAACCAGCATCTAGATATAAAGATTAAAATTGATATTGTTATAGCCACCGACAAACTAAAAGACAACAGTTATTTCTGTCTTGGACAAAGTAAAACTGAACTAAACTTTTAAAAAAAGAATATTGCATGTGCTGCATGAATCAGATCTTTAAGTTGGATCTAAAATATGAATGTTGGAACTCACACATCAAAAGAGACTTTTTGAGCGGCCAGAAAATTACCTGACGTTTTTATTGCTGGAATTTTGCTGTAAGTTATCCTTTTTGAAACACTGACTCTCCAATTCTGTTCTTCAAGCACAAAATGTGCATAAATGTCATGTATGTCAAGTTTTAACTAAAAACAAAGGCAGTAAAAGTTTTCACTGGCCTTCAGGAAGATCTCCACTGCATGCAGTGTATCAAATAAAATAATTTTTAAAAACTGTTTCTGCCTTCTTTTTAAAGTAGGATGAGTAAAGCATAGGCAAGTAATAATTTTTTAAAGATGGGGTACAAATTTTAAAACATAAAATATTCATTAACGCATCTTTATTTTGTTCACCTATTTGTTGTTGTTGTTGTTGTTGTTGTTGTTGTTGTTGTTGTTGTTGTTTCCCAATAAAACTTTAATAATTGGGGAGTATTCAAGGGGAGTCTTTAAGGAATTTCTTCAAGGTAAAGAACTCCTGATCCTCCCCCCAATTCACTGACTGGATTATGCACTCTCACAATGCAAGACAAACTGTGTCACCTGCGCTGGTCCTGGTGTAACCCAGTCAAGTGTTGCTATCCTCCATTTAACCAACTCTTTGGTGAAAGCAGTGCAGGAATCAAAGCTGTGCCAATGTAAAGTCATCTACTCACAGAGAAAATCCCAGATCTAATCATAGCCAATTCCCACACCTTAACTTATCGAATTCTCAAACACCTCTTCAGTTTGTAGGCTTAACCACCCACTATTTTACATCCCTTCAAATGGCGAAGAGCTTGGCAGAGGGAGGCACAGTCGGATTGAAAGACTTCCGAGAATTCTCAAGATGTGTGGGTCTCTGTACAGGAGACGGCTAATGGATTTAGCAGGGCAGGTACGTAGTGCTCCTGTGGCCAGAGACTGGAGCTGCGCCAAGTTTACTGATGACATCTGGAATGTCTCTCCTCTCTTGCTGTTTTCTTTTCATTGAAGTTGAGTGAGTCTGATTAGCACCCAGCAATGCCTCTTCTTCTTCTTTTTTTTTTTTTTTTTTGTATGTATCATCACTGAAAAACAGCTTCATGCTCCATTACTGTTGACTCATTTTGGTTGAGTGATTTCTTAAGTCATATAATTCAAATGATAAATAAAGTTCAGTTTTTGAAGCTCTCCTATGGGGCCTGAGCTGTATGAACTAAAAGAATGAATAGATTCTTTAGGCAAACAGTTTTTTAAATGTTGTGTTGCTATGCTATTGTAAGTTAAATACTAAACAGAATTAGCAGACAACCTTGTTCAATAAATTAATCATCTGTGCAAAAACAGACTCGAAACACATAGTAGATCATTTTTTTCACCAGCCTCCACTCTAATCAGGAAGGAAAATAATTCCAATCTTAGTAAAACAATAGAGAAGTGCAACAAACTATCCTCTGATGAATATAATATTAATTAACTCCCTGGAAACAAATGTAAAAAGAAATTCAAGCCTACATTAAGTGCATCTAGTGATGATGATGACGATGATGACACAATAAGCAGCACATGTGGAATTCATTGCAAAAATTAAATGACAGGAGAGAGCGTAGTGTGCTTCCTTCCAAAACAAACCATGCCTTGGCATTATTCTGCTCCAACAATTTGATACTTATATGCTGGAGTTGAAAAGGCAGCTAAGAACTGATGCAATGGAACCTGACCAGAAATCTATGATGTCCGGTGCATGCATGAGAGAAAGTGATAGATGCAGAGTCCTATGATGGAGCTGATGTGACTCACTGTCAGGGGCAGTAGACCTCCAGAGGAAAGCTCATTCTCTGCAGATGTTCCGCTGAAGGCAGAGAAAAATACCACGACCATGAATAACACACTTCACAAAGCAACAACAATTTATGATACATGTAAGATGCACTGAACCAGATCTACTGATTCAACAAACAGAACACATTAGATCTGAAAGCACAATTGTTCTCAGAATTCAAATGCTGGATTATAGCAGTGATGGCTAAGGAGGTGACAGCCAGGTGATCCTATATGCAAGGAAGGGGGAAGGGGGGGGGGGTGTTTGTATGAGTCTTTCAAGTAACCTGCATACTTGTATGAAATTGTAGGAAATGTTTGCAGAGGCAGTTCTCAATCAGGATATTTAGCAGGCCAGAGCTGAAGCCTCAGGAGAGCGACTGAAAGTATGGTTCAAAGAGCAATTTACGTTGCAGGAAGTCTGGATCTGGGCTGCGTAGGGCAGGACAGGAAGGTTTTCCGCAAACACACAGCATAACAAGATTCAAGTCATCCCTGAAGCCCGAGAGGGACTCCCCTGGGCATAGTAAACACCAAAGAAGAATAAAAGAAGCTCTTTTAACCTACTGGCAATATTTTGCAATGCTGTAATATGAATGGAAACATAGCACCAAAATAAAATGTATTTTCTCAAGAACCTTGGAAAATGAAGCTGTTCAAGTATGTATGACTTTATGTTAGATTTCCACCACAAGAGGGAAGCATAAAATAATTTTTCATTCCTGAATCAGTGCTCCATAAGCCCCGAGAAGCCTTTCCCTGCATATTTCCATGCAAGCATAAATGCAAGTAACAGTTCAAATCTGAACAAGATTTGACTGTAACAAGACTAATCACTGTGCCACTATGTGCTCTCTAAGGTTAGCTGGGAATGATGCCTAATGTCCAGACCACGAAAAACATTTCTTTTTTTTCTTTCTTTATGCTTGTGCAGCAGTGTAGTTGGATGTAATGTGATTCATCATATTTCTTTTAAATTGTTTTGCAAAAATCCATTCCTTGAGTAAATTGAGCATTTTTATTTTTATTTTTTTTAAAGAAAGGAAGTCATTTACCACTTAATGCTGCTGCCAATGATAAAAGATGAAAATGGGTTTTAAGCAAATTCCAATTTTTGGTGAGCAGCTCAAATCATTCAGACTGTCCACAATCATTTGTTGCTTAGATGGAAATTCTGCTCTATATGAGGAGAAGACCTCCTGGACCGAGAGCCAAGCAACAGAATGAGGAAAAAGCTGGAGCATCAACCACAATTATGTACAAATAACAATGTGAAAAGATTTATCATCTTTATCTCCATGAGTTTCTGTGGTGATTTCTGGGTTCTGAAGTAGTAATAAGTAATACTTTATATAATTGTGTTGGAGAAACCAGTTATAATGAAAATGCTGCTTTTTTTATTATTATTTGAAAACACTGTTATTTCTTCATTTTAATATTTTATGACATGCTTCAATCAATCTGTGGATATAAGAAGGATAAATGTTTCCCAAGCTATTGCAATGCAGCATGTGTAGAGCCAGTTGTGCTGAGAGAAGTGGACATCAGCAGGGGTGTAGCAGGCCCATAGGCTCCTCTGGGCTCCCACAGCTTTCTGACCCCAGGCTGAGATGACCCAGTGTGGCCATTCTCCTGCCTCCCATCCACTTCATCTTCCCTTGTGTCATGAAGATGGATCAAACAAAAACATGAAAACACTCTCACTGCCCTGAAACTGCCCTGCCAGAGTGACAGCAACAGGTTTCGGTTTGGGGTGATCAGCTTATGACTAACATCTACTTTCCCTCCAAAAATGCGCGCGCGCACACACACACACACACACACACACACACACACACACACACACACACACACACACACACACACACACACACACACACACACACACACACACACACACACACACAGCTCTCCCGCAGATGGCCTTCACTAACCACAAATGCTAGGTAACCCCAGACCCCTGTGGTTATGGCATGGCCCACAATGCCAGTAAAGAGGGGAATGCTTCATGGCTCAGATATTTGCTGGCTAAAGGGAAAGAGAAAAGATTTCAAGCTGACCTCAGCCCGCTTAGGCTCAGATGAATATTCTGCTGGAGGTGAGGAGAAGGCCGTCTGTGCAGAAAGCCAAGGAACAGTATGAGGAAAAAGCTGGAGCATCAACCACAATTATTTACAAATAGCAATGTAAACATATAATTTCCATCATTCTCAACAGGCTTGAGCCCTTGAGATGGAGTCAAACCTCAAATGGGCTGAAATAACAGTGGAGATCGAACAGCAGCTAAGAGCAATGAGTCAGTGTAAACATTCACTAATAATTCAAACTGATTGATGCAATAAGAGAGCCCAAGGCAGGAATTTGAAGTAACTGTTCAAACTTTGTGCGGAAATAACAGTCTGACCGCATTCAAAAAAAAATTTCACGCAAACATCTGCTTAAATTGTATTATTTTCAGTGATTAACGCTGATTAACGCACTGTAAGCACAATGTACCTCAAATGCTATGAGGGGATGAGGATTCTACCACATCCTCTATTATAACAGTATTTATAACAAGTATTTATTATGTCCAAAATAATACACATTATAAAAAAAAATATATATATAAATAGATAAATGCAATTATCTATAAGTAATATTTTGCACAAAATTAATAGAAGAAATAAGGTTCTCTTTTAGGTTTTCTTCAGATTATAGTCAACCCCTTCTGGAGCTTATTACATTTAAAATTTAATTGAAATTACAGACAGAAATAGTACATATTATAAATGGTCATATCATACATGCTGATTTTGGTATTTAATAATGATGTCATTTAAATGATTCTGGAAATTTGCTGCTTGTGTGAACGAATGTAATTTCATATATTTTCCTGTCGTAAGCCTAAATTTATCTGGAAAAAGTACCATAATGTGATTTTTATATCATTCTGGAGGAAGTCATTTCCTTCTTACTGCCACTGCCACCACACACACACAATATGATCTAGGGGTTAAACCTAAATTGCACACAAATGAAAAGAGATGAAAATGGGGTTTTGAGTAGAACAAAAAGAAAAGAGTTGGACTGATTTCCCATGTGGGTGTTCATTTTATATTTTACAGACAATGTCCCTTTAAAAGCTTGTGCCTGGAAATCCCATTAGATGTGCATATAAAATTCCCGTCATGATTAATAGTAGATGAAGCAGGGCTGGGTTGTAGGGTACCAACATGTGGCCTGGACGACTCCTCCTCTGTAAGCTCACGTTACAGTCCATAAACTTGCCACTCTTTCCCACCTAAGCATTTAAAAGGGAGGTGGGATCACTTGACAGGAATGCTTCAGAACTGCGAGAGTGGCCCATGCAGCTGGGAGTGGATACAGTGGGTTAACATTAATGCTGAATGAGAGGGTGTGAGAGTGTGGGCCACAACTTTTTCACTCACAACTCTTTCAGAGAGCCAAGAGAGGGAGAACAACAGAGAAAGAGATGCTGCAGTAACACTGCTGCTAGAGGGTGCTTGACTTCACACTTTGTGTTAAGGTATAGTCCAACACTCTGAAGCAGTGGGACAGAAGTTTGGCGAGTGACTGTGCGATTTGACAGGATTGACTTTGCAAGATGATGATGCGTGTGTAAAAACAAAAGCTAAAGTGGACGTTCCCACGCAGACTTGCCTCAGCGCCAACCAGCTGCCTCGCTAAGGGACTTCGGCTTCATATTGGGTGTGTGTGGTGGTGTTTGTGTGGGAGTGACTCCAATCTTTCATTTCTGATTCAGCATGGATCAACCAACTAGCAGCTGCATGCGAAGCTCTCATCCTGGCAGTGCTCTTTGGGGTTGTGCCAGAGCCCCTCACCCTGCCAGTGTCTCCGGAGGCGCTCTACAGCCCTACCAGCAAGCTGCCTTCGCTCTGCATCAGAAACCTGACTTCTTGGCCTACACAGACTTCTCCAGCTCGTGCTTGGTGCCAGCGCCGCACTCGTATACGCGGGATGAAAGGCTGTACCAGGAGGCACAAGGCATGTACCAGCGGGCAGAATGGCAGTTCAGCCCATGTGAGACACGTGGCAGGGGTCAGGAACCCTGTCATACAGCTGCTGTGACAGTTGGAGCTGCTGGAGGAACAGACATGAGCAGCGCAGGAACAGACCGGCTGCCTGAAACAGTGACACCAGGGCTGGAGGGAGATTACTTGCCTCAGAACATAGCCACTACTGATACAGAGAAGAAGAGCTGCAAGAGGAAACGAGAACTCACAGGTGAGTCTTATGTAATAGAAATCTAATGGTGTGTCAGAACAGGCACAACAACCAACTCACTGAAATACAGTTATCAAAAGATGCATAAAATACCTGATCAATCATGTGATCAGCACCACACAAAAATCTAATCAATATATTGTTATTGATTATCCACATAAATTCTGATATTCTAAAAATATACAACTAAGAGTAGCCGAAAATCCAACAACAACAACATACAACTGAGATTTCGCACTATATGTTGGAAGCTGTATTGAAATTTCTTATAGTTAAGACGTTATAGTGTGTTAGGTGTAAGCCTAAAATTACAAGCATGTTGCATTTTCCTAAATAAAAAACACTTTTCATCAATCAAATCTCTCTCTCTAGATGGAAAAATGACACAAATATATGCAATGATGCAACTGCTTTTTCAGCTCTGGAAAATAATTCAGATAATTAATTTTTATTATTTGTTAAATTCTGAAAGAATTTCTGATCAAAACAAAAATAGACCACCTTTAAATTATCGCACAAAATATTGTATGTTTCACATGATCAATCCTTTTAAAAAAAAGAACATAAGATTAGTGTTATTGAATTATACTTTGTTTATGTAAATTCTAAATTGTGCTCCTTCATAAGGAAGTAATTGTTTCACAATATGCTAAAGAAAAAACAAACAACATCGCACTGTAACAATGAGCATATTGCACCTGCTAGAAGACAACACTGAATGTAATTATATCCTCATGCATTATGCCCTAGGCTTACAGGAAAAGTCAATGTATAGAAATACATGTAGCATGTGACCCCTAAAACATACATCACTAAACATATATGTTTTTTTATTATTTGGTAGCTTCCTTCCATTGTTCTTCTGTACTTCACTCAGATACCCACATTGTTTCCATACTATGTATATATATATATATATATATATATATATATATATATATATATATATATATATATATATATATAGAGAGAGAGAGAGAGAGAGAGAGAGAGAGAGAGAGAGAGAGAGACCAAATGTTGCAATTTATATAACCTAAAATAAAGCCTAACTTAAAAATAATACACACACCAATAAAGAAGACATTCAAAGCTAAATTGAGAACAGCAGATTTGCTGTTTCATGTGAGGTTATGAAACTGATACTAATTCTCTGACAGCTACATTTATTATGAGTTTAATATTAATAAACTGGTATTAACAAAAAATATAGAATAGATTTGAAGCAATTGTTTCTTCTTTGTTTGAAAAGTATTTTTTTGTCTGGTGTTAATATACCATCATATTGAAAAGGATTACAGGACTTTGAATTTCAGTGATCCCTATGGTTATAGTTAATACTATTCAGAAATGATTAAATATATGTAATAGCTTGAGAAGTGAGCTTTTTGCACACTTCCAATTACGTACAGCTCTGAGTGAAGGAAAATAAAACGTCAAAGTTTGTGGCACATCTGGAGCAGGCATTAATTTCAACTTCTCTGTGGAAACTTAGACAGGGCAGCCTTTCTGGAATAAAGAAACCGTTTTCAAAGATAAATATATTTCCCAAATAGTGCTTGAGTGGTTTTGTAATTCAGTGTCCAAAAAAAGCAATGTAAAATTCTTTTTCTCTTTCTAAAACAATTGCGAGGGGTTTGTAGAAATGATTAGATTAAAAAAAAAAAAAATAGAATTCCATTCTGAGGTTCCCTATCTCCTCAGTACACCCGTTCCTTATGACTTCATATGCAATATAAATATCTGCAGCCTCTTTTTGGATTTACCTTAATGTAACCCTCACTCACTAACAGTAGAAACTTGCCAGACCACATCTGTAATGTTACTTCCATATGATTCCACTCCTGCACTCGTACCTACTGACATTTTCCTGTCATTAAGCAGTAACAGAACCCTCACTGAACTCAATGTGGAAATGACTGAAGAAAAATGCACCGTTCTGAAATCTATTCAGAGTTTGAAATGAAATATTTGGCATACATAAGAGTATGACTCTTTTGCGTTCTTGTGAAAAAAAAAGAAGAAGAAAATAATATGACACATTGTGTGAAATTAGAAATGATGACAAGGTAATCATTCCCAGCTCTGTTTGAATTTTTATTGGGTTTTTACATCATGTGACAACAAAACAGTTACTGATTGTACATAATTGTTATCAGACATACTATTTATAAAAGAAATGTGATTATTCTAGTATCACAGTGACATTTTGATTTTAACTGAATGGGAAATGAAAGGTAAGGAAAGTAAACAAGAAAATTAGTTTTCATTGATATAATTAAAGAATAATGTGAAATTATTTCTTACAATTCTTTATTTTCAGTATTTTAAAAATATTATTCAACACAGCTTTATGTTGAAGAAGACAAACTTGGAATAATGACTTTAAATGCATGCTGCAAAACCAATTGACTACTGTTATTTTGTTGACTTAACTTGCAGACTTATTTGGCTTCATTTGGACCAACAATTTGAGAACATGCCAAATGTCGTTTGTCCTCCAGGCTCCCTGCTGAGGTTAGGGCTGTTCAGTTAAACTTTATAGGCTTTTGCTGGGGAAATTTATTACAGACTGTTGGGTGGACACGCACACACATACACACATTCACACACTATGCCAGGTGTTTCACCCCAACCTGCTACCACATGTCCATGTATTAGTTGTGGTAGTGTGTTTAAACTAATAGGATTCTAATAATAATAATAATAATAATAATAATAATAATAATAATAATAATAATAATAATGCACTCTCTTAAGGCAACACATCTTGACATCTTATCATATAAGAACGTTGCTCTGTTGTGCTTTCCACACTCACATCTGCCCATATGACTGCAGTCTAACTGTGTGGATCTCCTGAACCCTAACCACAAGTTCTCAGTTATTCTCACAAATTATAGACTTGCCGTGTTTGCATCACTTCTTGGTGGAGCTGCTAGATGCTGATCTATGATTCAGGAGCTAATTGACCTCGTAAGGCCTGGGTGGCACAAACAGTTTATTTGACCAACCAATTCATTTGTAATGGAAAATGTTTAACCTGCCATGCCCTCACATGCTGTTTAAAGTATTTAATGGACAGCTTGACAAAAGTCAGAGTCTCCACTTTCCCACTTCACAGCAAAGTAAATTTTCTGTTTCTGCTCCACTGTGGGTTGTCAGATTATGTTAAATTACTGTGGTAAGAAATGCATTGGGCATGAAAACAGACTTCGCACACCACGCCACACAACACACACATCCACTCCCCCGGGCACGCTCGCACCAACACACAAACGCAAGCGCACACATGCACACACACACGCACACGCACACACACACTTGTTTGAACATAATTATTAATGAAGCTAATTAATTGTTGTACTTACACCTATATATAACCGTAATCTCAGGAACAAAATGAAACCTTTTAGCTCTTTAAAAAAAAGCACAGACTGACTCAAATTGACTTCATTCTATTTAAAAATAGATTTCTTTTTTAAATATATCACTGGAATAAGCCAAATTTCCACCCAAGTCAAAAATGTCAGATTTCCTGTCCTTGTGGAGACATGTGGTCCCCACCAAGATTAAAAAAAAAAAATCACGCACACACCAAAAAAGACACACACTTCAGCTGTACCTGTGCAACTCTTTGTTCTTTTAGTAGCAATTTTAACAATGTTTCGGTGCATTCCTTCTTAATGCAAGACCTCTGTAACCTGTTTGGCATGCTCCCTACCGCCTTGACACAATATAACTTGGTCCTCTGATCTTCCTGCACCTCTGTGGAAGTGTGTGGCCTGGACGGGTCACAGCAACCAGCAAATATATCGTAACATGGGAGTCACTTTAACCATAATGTGTGAAATAGAGGTCAGCTGCTGGAATGTGTTTTAATGTTCTTTTCAAAGAGAACTCCATGTAGAGCAAAATGCTGTTTAGACATAAATGAGGAAAGTCACAATAAACTTTAATATTTTAAAATGATAATTATTATTATGATTATGAAAGCTTAATCCTTCAGCCTTAATGACCTTTCTCTTGATCTGTATATTTCAGATATCCAGGACTCCGGATTTAAGCCTGACTCGAACTGTAAGGCAAGAAAGGAAAGGACAGCCTTCACTAAAGAGCAGCTGAAAGAGCTGGAGGCCGAGTTCACTCATCACAACTACCTGACTCGCCTGCGCCGCTATGAAATTGCTGTTAACTTGGACCTCACCGAGAGACAGGTACATCACCTTTTCAAAGCCTACTCATCACTAGACCACACTTAGACCTGTCCTAGATGGCTTGCCCAGGAGTACTCATGCACATGCGCATCCAAACCATACAGCCCATGCTAGCTCTCAAAACAGCTTTGTAATAGTTCTCTCTATTTATCTATTCTCTATTCATATATATATATAGATAAGATGTGTGCTTGTGATTAGTAACGTGTGACTCCAAATATAAAATAGTAATAAATGTATAGTAATAATTGCTGTTCTCCATAGGTAAAGGTGTGGTTCCAGAACAGACGCATGAAATGGAAGAGGGTGAAAGGTGGACAGCCTGCTTCCCCTCATGATCTGGAAGCAGATGAGTTGGATTCTGCAGCCTCACCCAGCTCTGAGTGATGACCCTGACTTTCACCTTCACCTAGAAATGTCCAGGAATCCCAGGCTGCTACAGAGGAGCCATAAATATGAAACAAAACGAACACCATGTCAGGTTTTACTCCACAGTCTTTTTACACATCCAGATAAACTGTTCCATGGAGGATTTTTTTTCTCGTTTGGATGGACACCATTCTTACTGGCCACTGGTGTGGACATGGTGTGGACATTCACTCACAAGCTGAGAACATTATATCAGAGAATATATTTCTCAAACATAAATGTGGTCCATATTCATTGTTCAAGTCTGTTTAATACCGTTTGCCCCCAGTGATGACATGTCGATGTAACCACACTGCAGTGGCAGAGGTTTAAATGCTGACTGTTCGAGGATCACAGGATCACTCAGAAGATGAGGATTGCTCATCTGAGGCCAATGCACCAGTCCTTAATGTTACATTTCTTTGTTTTTATTATAAGTCATGCTGTCAAGTTGTTTTTAAAATACCTTTTCTGTTGAACAGTTGTTTTCAATAGTTTTACCTCTTTTGTTCCATTGAATGTAATGAAATTGATAAGACACAGATGTTGCATATTGAAAAATGCAAAAAGTTAATAAATCACTTAAAAATGGAAACAATTGCAAATGTTGAATTATAATTTGAAATCATGAAGCCATACTTCTTGGCTTTCAGGAAGACACTCTGTAGGATCTGGCATTTTGTTCAGTAGTCTGGGTTACACATGTACCGTCTCTTAAACCTTTTAGACAAATGTGTATTTCTAATGTTTGAAAAAAAAACTGAAATTTAAAAAATGATTCATAGTTCACAAGGGACCATATTACAACTTTATGCCTGAAATTTATTGTGCCAAGAATGACATTTAAAGCAATATATAATCCACTTTCATGTATGAGCAGAGCATATGGTTGGATGTGTGCTGTGGATTTTGCAGTCTTTCATCAATTAAGATGAATAACCTTTTTTCCAGGGATGATCATTTGCAAGTGTGAGATACTGGATTTTGTTATTGCTACTATATGCTGCAACATGTACTGTATTAGCACTGTGGTTGGTCTGCATTCTACTCCTTTTTGACTGAATACAGAACTTAAAACCAGGTACCTGCCTGAGGGCTCTCACTCTACCTTAGTGTTAAATAGTATCTACATACATTTGGATTCAGACCAAGACTTGGCCTTGATTCTAGCTTTAACGGAAGCATCTGGTTGGATACAAGAATTGATCTGAGCCCTGACTGGAATTTGGACAATCCCACGTGGGAGTCTGACACACACCAGAAGTCTGGCGGCTGACCACTGGCGTAGTGCTTAGGAGAAGGGAAAAAATAGGTGGGTATGGGTGCAAAGATGACTTCTCAAGTACAGGATGTTGTTGTAGCAGGTAGCCAGTCATCTAATTTCCTGCCTCCTCCCTCAAAAAAAAAAAAAAAAAGTTTTGAAGAAAAAGAAAAAAGTGTTAAGGCATCCAGCATCCAGCGGCTTCACAATGGTGAGCCTTTACTGTGATCCAACCAAACAAAACCTGAAGATTGGCCTCTTTGCTGGATTGGTGTAGGAATGGTTCCATACACACCCACACTAGGTCCAAACTAGCCCAGCACCCCTGACCCCAGCCAACCACAGATCCTCTTAGCCCATCCTGCTATACTTCCTCTGCATTCCACTCTTATGAGCACTATTATTGTATTAGAGGTAATGGCTGTCAAAATAAACCTTACACATAAAGCATAATTATAGTATTAAAGCTCCTAATGAAAATGGACATGTCATGGTTAATGGTTCATTTACACCTATGACATTTTCAAAAATAAATATTCTTGTCTGAAAACATATATTAAATTTCCCTTTGCAAGGATGTTAAATCGTATATGTTTAAACAAGGGATAGGGATTTTTTTCTAGTTAAAATGGTAATAAATTACCAGACAAATTTGAGGAGAAAAAGAACTAAGTTACAATAAAAATAGCACATACTTCCGATTTATTTTGGCAATTAAAATGACATTATAAACTGTTCAAAAAGCAGATATTTACACTGCATAATAATTTACTGAAATTAGATTAGTCTTAACAGACGGAAGACATTTATGAAAGTGTGCTTTACCAGAAATAGTTTAGCATAGGTTCTTTGACCATGAATTAATGGTCATTTGATTTGAATACAAAACTTTTGCAATTTGACATTACAAGGAAAAATATAAATAATTTAGGAGACAGTATATGGTTACTTTACTTCTTTAAATAGCTTAAATCTTAAAAAAGTTTGTGAATATAGGGTTTGTAAAAGTTTTTTTTTTTGTTATCAAAGAAATAAATCTGCACACAAAAACACTTTGTGCAGAGTTGGGTAAATACCAGGTGACTTCAATTTACATGTCATTTCAATGTAAGGGGAATAAATTGTTTCTGAAAGCACATTCAAACTGCTTTTTATGTTTCAAATATTTCCAGATACTGGAATGAGGAATGATTATCCTGTTTTGTTCTTGTAGTAACTGCATAAAAGATTAATGTTCTCTCATTAAAACAGCAAGAGGTACAAAAGAGTAAAAGTAGTTATATTATTTACATTTATATAAGTTTTTTTTTTTTTGGAAACAGAGAATTTCAAAACTTATTTTCTTGGTTTTGGCCCTTTCAGAAAAGCCAAAAGGTGGGAATTCACTCTGGATTGAATGCCAAGCCATTGCAGGACAGTCAATAAACATATGATAACATTTATTAATGCCAGTCCAGGCAAAACAATGAGCATATTCAGATTGTGTTCCACATATTTATTCTACATATTTAACTCCCCAGATCCAGGCAAACATTTCACCTCGCAGCTAGACAATTAATAAACAATTAACAATAATTATGTAGAATAGTCTGCACTAGTCAAAAATGAAGGCAAAAAGCACCTTATGCAAGAAACAGACTTGGCAGAGCATCAGCATTGAAAATATCCAGCACTGTATTATTTATTGATTTCAGACTTTTGAAACATATAAGATTTGTTCCTGATTTTCTTTTGTATGCTTAACTATGCTACAGGTAATGAGTTATTCATTATAGAAATGCTTCTCATGGGGCTTAAAAAGGTTACAAGATATCAGTTTTTGGCTAATAGAACAAAAAACAAAAAGTAGAAGAAGTATTAAGTTTAATATCAATTTTTGGTTGTTTTATTCCTTTAGTCAAATGAATGTATTTTTTCCACTTTTCATAATCATCATTTATTAAATGTGGTAAAAAAAAATGGTTCAGCTTTTATTTCGTTTTATTCTTTTTATTTTTTTGCCAAGTCTGTTCCTTAAATGAGCAGTGAAATGGACAATTCTGTGCCGGTTTAAAAATTATTTTTTTAATACTCCAGCCTTCCTAGGCACAAAACAAAAAACATGCATTTAAAATGATTTATTTCTAATGATCCTAAAATGCCTATTTGACATGTGTAGCTGTATAAGCTTTTATATTAACTTTTCAACTTTTTAAATGTTAACATTATGCCAGTATTTAATTTCAAATTCAATGTGTCGGTGTACTGAATGAACAATAAGTAAATAAACAACATTTCATTCATAAAGGATACTGTAGATATTCTAAAATGTCTTGTTGTTCAATATTGTTTCCAGTTTCGGCCTGAGACAGTCATTTGGCACCCCTTTCTCCCGAATGGTCCCCCTTAAAATTCCAGGGACACTGGCTTATATCTGGCAAACAAGTCTCTAAAAGTTCCTCTCAGGCACATGCCTGCTGCTCATTCTTCTCATCTGCAGTGTTATTTTAAGCAACCTGCAAACCTATTTCCCCTTTCCCCACACTAGAGTCTGAGTTTTGCCCTCAAACAAGCGGGAGAAACCTCTGGATGGGAGGAAAGCAGCCCAGAGGAAACGTGCGATGGTTTCCGCATGGACTCCCAAGACAGCAGTAGCACTAAAAAGAGGATGCAAGGTACATTTGCATGCTTCCAGGTTTGTGTAGCTTGGAATGCAAATACATGTTGCCTGTTTGTGTGCGATTCCAGGCTTTTGTAGTTCTGTATATAAACTGTATTGTACTGTACGTTGCCGATAAATGTGTGTGCATGACTGTTTAAACAGCTTGTATGTGTGTGTACATGTAGGATGTGGTCAGTGGACGTTTGAGGCCATCCTCCCCCGAAATGCAGCTATAATGATTAGTGGGACCCCCAGGAAAAATAAATCTTGCGGTTCCATTGCACAATCAGTCAAGTTGGGCCAGGGATGCACAGCACAGTTTTAAATTATGCGAGACTTCCTGTAATGCTCCTCTGATGGATCCTATAGCTGAAAGGAGCAGGAAAGCATGAGGTCAGTCTGACTAGACAAACCGAATATTTCTACCTGCTGAAGATGACCTGCTCTTACATTACTTGGCCAGGCAATTGATATTCTTCCGGCAGTCTTAATTCCTCAATAGACTTAATAATCAATGGGTTTACACTGTTTTTGTAATCGCATGATGATTTCTAATGTAAGCCTGTTTTATCTGTTTGTACCAGCATTTAATTATCTGTCTGTCTATCCATGTTTGTCTCTCTGTGCATCACTCTGAAAGGTGCTCCAGGAGGCCAAATGTCTCAATATGTGATGCCTGATCATCCAGTCTAATACTTGATGCCACTTCTTACCGAGTGCCTGCCCCATCACCTCAATTCCCAAAACAAGGTGCCGCTTTATGTGACCCAGATGAATGAAACAGAATGCTTCTGTAAAATACTGTACCAATACTCTTTACAGGCAAGTCCATAGCTCATCCAAAAAAAAAAAAAAAAAAGCGATTGTGCTTAGCTTTGTTTTACCGCCCCTATTAAATGCCAGACTTGGCTTTTGTAATACATATTTTGAAAGGTCAAAATGTATGCCTCAGCATTCACTCCATATCTCTTAAAGTTATGGCCACTTCAAGTGATATTTTATTTCAAGCTGACTTCTATTTCAACATGACCATGTCTTAAGATCCCATCTGAGGTTGTAAGAAAAAAAACACACACACACTGTTGTCAGTGATCTGGTTTGAGCATGTATGCCAGTGTGACTTGCCACCCTCTGTTCTGGGTCAGCTCATGATCTATCACTCAGCTCAGAACGTCCATGGGAACACTTCAGCTGTGGGAAGTGACCGTCATGCAAGACCTGCATCTAAAAATAAAGCAGTGTGACCATTGTGCACACACAATTCATACACTGTTTTTAAAGGTCATATGAGCAATCGGATGTTGTGATTTGGCAAGAATGTTACAGAGTTATTTTAAAAACCTTTGCCTGTTGATATAAAATGCTTCGGATTGACTTGATTTTTTAAAACTGACTTAAACATGAGTTTAAAAACATAAAAATGACATAAACATCATGTTCATGCAGTATATTTAATGCTCTGCATGCCCCCACCTTGTTTTCTGCCATGACCCTGACCAGGATAAACAGTGTGAATTTTCATTAACCCTCCCAACTGAAAAAAGAACACTGGTTAGCTAGGAAGGTATGTTGTGAGGTGGGAGAGGATAAACATTTGCACTGTGTACTGGTTCTGTCCACATCTTTACAAAACCTATATTCGAGCAACATTTATCCACGAGCCCGGTGCTGATATGGATCACACGGTTCCTCATTTCCTCCCCATCACACCTCCCTCCCTTTCTGCGCCCACGGTCAGACTTCAACTCCCATAAGGCCCCGGGGGAAGGGTTGAGCTGTGGCGTGACAGGCTGGGATTTCTGGAGCCTTGGTTTTAATATTCTCCTTCCCCTACTGTCTTTCATCAACAGCATGTTTCTAGACCCAGGCTTGAGTTACAGTCTGCATCTCTGCCTCCGCCACGTGGGAGGATGATTTCTAACACATGGACCTATGTGTTCATCAGACAATGGAGGTCCTGTCAGTGTCTGCGTTCTCTCTTGTTCTCTGCCGGGGATTTTGGAGCGCTGATGTCACAGCACGCCGACGCATTCGTTTTATACACATACACACTACAGCCACCAATACCACCGCTTCAATAAGCTGCCTCTAATTAGCACCTGCTTTCACAAACGTGTTCTATAGCTCGCGTAAGCTGCCTGGTCTGGGTAGGATTAGTGTGGAAGCAGCAGTAATTCCCTGCTTGTGTGTCTCTCTCACGTCTCCAGCACACCAAACCCCACGCCACAGACACAGAGGGCCTTGTTGTCACATTGACCCGACTGGCACGGACGATGTGTGGACAGTTACCCTGGCACACTGCCCGGCATTTATCTTTTGACAAAGAAGCTTAGGCAAAGGTGTAGAGATAAAGATGTTCAATGCATGTGCAGGAGCAATATTGCAACATTTCTAACAATTACTCAGTCAACTTATAGTGCTTGGTTTTGCTATTAAAAAAAAAATACACAGCTTTCATATCACCTACAGTAAGCAGGGGACTGCTGGAGCATGCAGGAACCAGATACAGAGGTTTTTCAAAAGAAATGTGATGCCATGATTTATGCATGTGGTCCTGTATTAATGCATAAAGTTGTGGAAATGTCCTGAAGTTTTTTCCCCAATGGTACAAGTAAAATTTCCAATGAATAAATCAAATTTTCCGGTGTCTCTGCTCAACACAACATGCTCCATGCCTGCCTCTCATTCTAGCACAATGGCCTGTTACTGCGCAATTCACTTCAAAACCAAATCATAGACGTCTGATCCAACTTAATCAGGAAGTAGCTGATTAATGAAACTGTGTTCTTAAACATGGTTATATGCGAAGAACAGTTTCAAGCTGGTGGCCCTTGTTGTAGGATAAGTTAGAGAAGCTCTCCATCTCCAGCCTCCTCTTGTCTGAAATGAGATATTTGAGAACATTTAGCCGTGTGGAGCTACACTGGGAAAAATAAGAGGCCAAGGTCATGAAGGGGAGTCAGGAGGCTTACTAATTAGACACATTGCAGCTTGTGTGTACAACCAGGGCACTCCTAGGATGTGCAGTCACATATTCCCTGCAAAAGTAAATGTAGATTCACAACAAAAACAAGACTTATCCACCAATTTGCAGAGAACTGTAAATGCCCAAATATTTTTGCAAATGCACCAGACATTATTAAATCTGTTTCTTAAGTTTAAGCCTATTTATTCTATAAATCTAAGAGACAGATCTGATGCACCTGCGCATTGGGTGTAAAATTTCCCAGCCATTACGTTGGCATCAGCAGACATCAATAGCCAGACAGTCTGATTATGAGACGGAACTTCTAGCAGCTGTATGAACTGGTGATGGACTTACACTCCTAATACCACACAACACTTGCCTTTGATATGAACTAGTCTTTGATTCACAAATCAGGAGCTACCAAAAAAAAAAAAAAAAAACCTGTAGTCAACAATACTAGCCAGTTGTTTGAGCTGAACTGCATGCCTTACTCCTTTGACCAGGTCATCAGCCCTACTTGCACCTGCCATCAGCTTTCATTCCCTCCATCCATCTAAAAGAAAGACAGGAAGTCTACACTCACAGCGATTACGATGAAATTTACTGGCGTCTGAGTGGAAAGTCTCATCCAGAAGTCCAGCTCTCAGGGTGAATGACTGTAAACCAATGCCTAGCAGGTTATTAGCTTTCTCCTAGCTAGTCTCTGAAATATTACAGCATGGCCCAGCCATTCTCAGCCCTATGCTTCTCTATTCAGAAGCTGAGAGCCTGCAGATTCTGGACTGTCTTTTACTGTAGGTGTCAGAAATGATTTCTCTTTCTCTCGTTCTCATTTTTCCCAAATAGCATTGTTGTCTCTCATTTTAAATCTTTTGGTTTGACTCTCGGTTCACAGACATTACGGCCATTTAGCTATATTGGTCTGGCCCTGAACTTTTCATCACTCTCGCCCAGCTTTTTACAGCTCACAGCAGCTGCCCTAACCATTGGTTCCACTGAGCTTTTGGAGAGGTAAATGGATGAGGTAAAATATAAGACAGAGATAGAAATGAGGATCATTAATGTGTACAATGAAAGCCTTGACACATTGTTGAAACACAGCTTAACCAATATCCATGCATTAATGTCGGAATTCAGTCCCAAAAAGCTTTAGTTTTATGTCATCATTTATATTTGTCACATCTTTCTTACTAATGCAAGGAGAAAGGTAATTCTATTATTTACTGCCAGGAGTAGGGATTATAATGCGTAATGCCTGGGGCTTATGAGTCTTTTATTTAACATGCATACTTTAACTCTGAGTTAGTATTTAAATGTGCAAATAGAAGGTTAAGATTAACATATAGTGTGTGTGTGTGTGTGTGTGTGTGTGTGTGTGTGTGTGTGTGTGTGTGTGTGTGTGTGTGTGTGTGTGTGTGTGTAAAAATAATTGATTGGAAAGAGGTGTTCCATAATCGCTGATATACAGTACTGTATATGTTCTGTATAATAAAATGTTTGCATCATCCAGATGTTGTACTGCAGCTAAGACTCTCATCAGCATACTCTATTCTGTAAATGTCAATTGGTTTTCCGCCTTCATTCACAAGAAATTTCATCAGAGGGTGTTTGACTCGAACAACCCTTGCATATACTGTATAAAAAAAAGTGAACTTACACTCTGAGTTAATATCGAATTATACAGATAGAATGTTGAGATGAATAATATTTGATATTACATAGTAGAGAATTCCTGACTACTACTACTAAAATAATAATAATAATAATAATAATAATAATAATAATAATAATAATAATAATAATAATAATAATGTTTTCCTCAGAAAGAAAGCATAATAAAAAAAACATGTTGTCCTTTATAATCTGCTGTCAGTACAATGGACATATAAATATGAAATCTATTTAAAACAATCAAGTCCTGCACAGTAAAGGTTCATCCATGAATGACCTGAGGTGTTGATTTAACAGCCACCACTTAGTTGAAGGATTGCTGTTGGAACAGCGCTGAAATCATAAAGCTGTTTACTTACTTGGCATTAATATGACCATGTTTTATGTCATCTCTGTTCTCTTAGGGCATGCAGTCAGACATGTCTGAGACTAAACATGTGGAAAGAGAGCCCCAGTCACCCACACCTCATCTTGACCCTTTGTAAAAACCAGTAGACACTTTGGAGGAAACTTGATCTTCAGCAAAAACAACTATGAAGTCAGATCTTTATTTAAGGAGTGGGGCGGCAGATCTCTGATATCCTGAGCCGCTGGTGTATGGGGGGTAGAGGGTCGTGACAGGAGTGCTGTGGTGGGGGTGGTGGGGGTCTGGGTGAGGTTTACGCCGCTGTTTTCTGAACGGCTGCCAGGAAAGTTTAATGGCTTTGGAATTTGGACAGGAAAAAAGTGGGTTGGAAGTTTCAGAGGAAGCAGGGATTTGTGGCTCATGCAGCACCTCTGTTTGTGTTCTCCTGGACTGGCTCGTCTCAGGCCAATGTGAGGAAGAACGTCAAGCACTTTTCCACAGATCAGCCCACAGCCTCGGGAGAATACACAGCGGCGACACGCAGGCCACGGTCTGCCCACCTCCACCCGATCTACACATACCACAACATATACACAGGCATGGACAGCAATGCACATAAATATAAATAAACATGAATGCATACATGGTGTGAGTCAATAAGAATGGGATGCCAACAAACTCAATCACACTCAATTTGTAAGTATAGCCGGATATCATATAAAAAATTCTAAACTACAGAACAAAACCAATTAGACCAAAGATTAGACTTCATTTTTGCTATACTAGTTCTTGTACTCTAACATACTTCTGTGGTTCGTTATTTGCCTTGTTAATTTACTGGGTTATTATTTTTTTTACCATATAAAATGTTCATGTTAATTTGAACAGATAATTTGGATTTGGTATACTTTCAGTCCGCGCCCCTGAATACAGAATAAAGCGCTATAGATGATGAATGAGTGAGTGAGTGAGTGAGTGAATGAGTGAGTGAGTGAATATACAGTACTTTCAGTGAAAATCTGCAAGCGTTGTGAAAAGTTGAACCCACCATCACAAGTAATAAGCTGTAATAAGCTTTTTTCCCCCCCACACGCATTGACATTTACCAGTTTAGTGCATAGAGATTGGAGCACATTTTCTAAAATGCAAATATACAGATTTAGCTTGTTTTGACTGCTTTGAGACAATGACCATTGTTAAAAGCGCTATAGAAATAAAAAATTGAATTCCATATTTAGTGGCACAGTTGCATAGTGGTTACCACTGTGGACTCGCATCTCCAGGGTTTGAGTTACACTACTGGGTAACATAGTTGACAATTTTCTTATTTTGACCCATAGTTTCAGCATTGGTCAAAATAAAAAAAATTATTTTCAGCGTAGTTTCAGCATTAGGACGTTCCTGGTGGACCACATCTCATTTTCATGAACAGTTTAACACCATAGTTAACAAATTATGTAATTTAAATCATAAAGGATCTGTAAACCTTAACAGTGTACCTAACATAGTTGACAGTCAATTAATTTACTCAATGATAATGAGCTATTATAGAAAAGAATGTTCAAAAAAGACAAAAGACAGTTACCACAGTATGTTCAAAACGTACATCACAGAAAAGATTGATGATGCTGGTCACTTGGCATTGGGGCAAATTGAGTTGTTTCAGTAACTTACTCTCGTGGACATTAATAATTTGATAGATTTAAATAGTTTCAATTAGAAAATCTTACAAATTACTTTTTTATATATAGAGACTTTTGAAATACACTTATCCTAGTTTTTATTCATTATTTTGAAAGCAAGAGACCACCAACTGCAACAATGGACATGACCAACTGCAAAAAAGGTCAGTCTGGCAATATGGTGTGATGAAAAAGTATTTATTTCTGTTAACTGTTAATTTCTGTTAATTTTACCATTAAATGTTTCAGATCCTCAAACTAATTTTAATATCACACAAACCTAACCCATGTAAATCCAAAATGCAGTTTTTATATGATAATTTCATGTATTAAGGAAAAAAAGATGTCCAAATGTACCTGGCCCTATGTAATTGTCTCCTAAATCCAGAGGTGGAAAGTAACGAATTAAATTTACTCGTGTTACTGTAACTGAGTATTTTTTTGTGTGTGTGTACTTCTACTTTTTAATGTAGTTTTTAAAATCTGTTATTTTACTTTTACTTAAGCATGTTTTGTTTTAAGTATTGTAATTCGATACATTTTAAATCATATTCGTTACTGAGTAAAACAAATGAATGAAAATTTAAAAAATAACAAAATTACAAAAATAACAAAAATAAGCAAATTATTATGCTTTGTATAAGTGCTTCGTTGCGCTCGCGTGTGTGTATCGTGTCCTGGTCGCGCGCCACTCCAGACTCCACTCCAGGTTTTCTGACTGTCCCCACATTGGCTTCTACCTGACCTTCCGCACGGTCGCTGCCGCCCTGATAGTGACGTCATCAACCAGCGCGACCATATATAAACCGCTTGAGCTTGAGGTCACAAACTGATGGCCGGACATTTTCCTTCAGAATTTTCTGGTAGAGAGCAGAATTCATGGTTCCATCAATAATGAAAAGTTGAACAGTTCCTAAAGCTGCAAAACCCCAGACCATCACACTACCACCACGTTTGCTTAGCACATCCAGACATGTCAATTACTTTGTTTCTCATCTTTTCTTGAATTTCTTTACATTATGTTGCTTTTTAAAATCTTTTAGCATGCTTCACTTTGTCAGACAGATTCTGTTTAAATGATTTTTTTGGTTCAACAGGTCTTCCAGTAATCAGGCCTGGGTGTGGCAAGTGAAATTTAACTCAGCTTTCCAAAAATCATAGTTTATTCATGATTGAGAGAGAGTGCAATTGGTTTTTCTCATAAGGACAGGTAGGTTCGGACAGCCTTTTCTTCCTTAATTGATGAAATCATCATTTAACAAAAAAAAAAAACTGCATTTTGCATTTACTCAGGTTATCTTTGGGTAATATCAAAATTTGTTTGATGATCACAATCATTTAATTATGCAAGGAAATGAAGTGCAGCATCCATCCATCAATCTAGGAACCTCTGTAGTCCAACTAGGGACCGTAAGGCCAATATTGAAGGCCATTGTATTTACTCCCACCTCACTATTGTGGGATAAGTGAAGCATAGTTTGAATATAATGTTTGTGTGATATTATAACATGCTTCTCCTTAATAGGTAAAATATTATTTTTTTAAAAGAATGTTATCAAACAAGCAATGAGTGTGACACCATGTTCCTGAAACCTCACAGCTTTAACATTAGCACCTATGTAGGCATGTCTGGCACCTATCTAGTAAGACCATGGACAAAACCCTTTCTCTCCATGCAATCAAACAAATAAGCAACATTTAATGCATCTCAACTAATTGCCTTATGTAGTTGTTTGTATTCATTGATGCAGACAATTCATTTGTATTTTTTATTTTTTTATTTTTTTATTTTAACAACACCTCATATAAACTGCCTGGCCAAAAACGAGTCATTTAACCCTAACTGATGCAATGCCTAGCTTCTAATTTCATGGTCTCAACAACCATGTCAAAAGACATATCCTGTGGTCATGGAAAATATGTTACTCTGTTTCAGAAGGGTCAATTTATTGGTGTGCATCAAGAAAAGATAACAAAAAGATTGTTGAACCTACTAAAATTGGGTTAAGAGATGTAAAAAGCACCATTATAACCTGGAAGGATAGTGGTGAACCATCACCTTTAAGGAAGAAATGTGGTTGAAAAAACATCCTGAAATTAAAATTTAAAGGTAGAACTTATAACGATGATTAATAATGAAAGTAATTGCATCTGCGCACATACAATGTGAAGGGAACTCAAGAAATTGCGACTAAACAACTGTTTTGCCATAAGAAAACCACTTACCAGTGAGGCTAATAACAAAAAGGCATTAATTTGCTAGGGAGCATACAGAATGGACTGGGGAGCATTGGAAAAATGCCATGTGGTCTGACGAGCCCACATAGACCCTGTTCTACGCAGAAAATGAGGTCAGCTGACTACCTAAATGACCAGATTTTTCCATCAATGGGTTTTTTTGCTTCCCTGATAGCATGGGCATGACAATGCCAGGCTCAATTTGGCTCAATTTGTTACAGGGTGGTTCAGGAAGCTCACATTGAATTGCCCACCACAGAGTCCAGACCTTAATCCCATTGAGAATCTTTGAGATGTGCTGGAGAAACCTTTATGCAGTGGGCTGTCTCTCCCATCATCATTACAATATCTTGGAGAGAACTTTAGGTAGAAATAAATGCTGTGACTTTGCATAAGCTGATTAGAACTATGCCATCAAACTGGCATATGCAATCAAAGCAAAGGGTGGTCCACTGAAATATTACAGTGTGCGATTTTCTTTTCTTTTCTTTTCTTTTTTTTTTGGCCTGGTAGTTTACCCACAGAAGCTTTGTTAAATATTTCTTGTCACTCTAACTTTGTCACTTTGATTGTAATGAGAACACCATGGAACACCAAGCTACATGTGTTTCTTGTACTCCAAAACTCTAGTCTGGAAGAAGTCGTGGTTAGAACGGAGTGCCTCTGAGATGTGTCTGCCAATGTCTCCAGTCCCTGTCACCAGTGATTATTGGGCCTTTCAGCCCTCTCCCTATCACTCAGCCCACACCTCCATTTAGAATAACAGTGAAGTTGAATGAAAAATATCATGACAACCATTTTTCTGGCATATTTGAGCATCTGTTAGAAGCTGCTAGAGTCTTTGTAAATGAGGATTTCTTTTACATTTAGCCTGTCATATGTCAGTTTATACAGTCTTTTACCCAATAATAGTCGGTCGCCCAGTCACAAATGAATGAATAAATAAATAAATAAATAAATAAATAAATACTGTATGAGAGTGCCTATGATGAATGTACTGCTATATAACTACGGTACAGATCTACACCCTTCATTAAGCCACATAGACCCAATCTCTGTTCTCAGATTGACCACTTAAAAAATAACCAGAAACATTAACAAGCAGGACCTTTTGGTTTCATCAAAAGAAATTACCTGAACAAGCTTGCAGACTCTCATATATATACATTACAAAAATGATGGGGAAAAGGAGAATTTTGAATCGCATTTTAAACAAAGTTAACACCTTCATGAACATGCATTAAACTGCTCAAAAACAACACGTGCAATTGACCAGGATGAGTGAAGGGAGTGAGGGAGACTTTCCGAGCTGTTTCCCACTCATTGCTGTGTAAAAGCTCTGCCCTCATTCAAATTATCCTCAGTTTAAAAGGTGTGAGGTCAGACACCAAAAGCAGAAACAAACACAGATGAAGGAGGAAATGCCTATGGACAAATGGTCTGAACGTGAGATGACAGACAGAACATAAAACCCTACCATGTTACCTGAGAATGGGAGCGAGGGAACAACCGCCATAACACTCACACCATCACTGTGAAAAGCCCCCTGCTAAGTGAAGAGTACAACATTTAACACCTGGGCTTTGGATGAGAAACAAACATCTGACTCTAATCTTCTAAATAAATAGTCAACACTCTGAGCCGCAAAACAGCTCGATTACTTTCAGTGTGACAGTGAAGTTTCAGGCCAGTGGCCATCAGTTGTCCAGCCTCGAGGTGAGTCAAATGATTTAAATGCACACTGGTAAATAAAAAAAGATATAGAAAGGACTTATTTACTTTATCAATCACTAATGATTCTAATTATTTTAATAATGGAAAGGTCCAAGGTTCAAGTCTCACCATCACTATGTTGCCGCTATAGGGCCCTTGAGCAAGGCCCTCAACTCTTCAAATGTATAATGTCTGTTGGACCACCACAAATTAACAGAACAGCTTCATTGTACATTGGGTTCGATTTTACCCATCTTTGAAACTTTACTGAAAGGATGAACACCATTCTTACAAAAGATACTTTCCTTAATGACTGTTTTGAAAATAGTGGTGGAGAGCACCGTCTAACACATCAGTCCACAGTTCAGAGACTGGAGACATGGTGACTGTCAAGGCTGTAATATATAAAATCATTTTCATATCCCCTTGCGCATGGGGACCTTGTCATCTTTGGAGAGGCCGCTCTGATCAGGAAAGAAATGTTTGATTGTAGGAAAGAGTGTTCATTTAGAATAACATAGTACTGGTGACCATTCCAGTGACCATTCTAAAGGAAACCCAAACAATGGCTGCAAACTTTCTCCCACAATATAACATTACCATTAGACCCTCTGAGTGCAGGATTCATGCTGTACTATTCTGTTTGGTGTATTGTTTTTAACTTCAACATTAAATTGTCAAATACTTATTTGTCTTTCTAATGAACAGCTTTATGTACTGCATGTCTACTATATTATCTTTCTCTGTGCAGCTTGTTTTTGCTTAAAAGAAGACATTCTGCACTGATGTTCTCAGCCACATTTTCTCAACAGCTGTTTTTTTTTTATGTAATGATGTCTTTCCTATAGAGCTACATTTTCCCTTTATTACTCATTTATCGTTAGAAAACGTTTCATCCTGCTCATGGTGGGGTGAGCCTAGTCAATTGCCGGGCACTACACACATACTGTATACACACACTCATTTGCACCTGTGGAATAAATTTGGTTAGGGAATCCACCTGCATTCACGTTTTTTTGGCAGATGGAGGATCACATGAGAATCCAGAAAAAATCCATGAACATACAGGAAGAACTTGCAGACAGAAATCTGAGCTCGGGATTGAACCAGAGATCATGGAGCTTTGAGGTGACAATGCTGCCTGTTACACCATCCTGCCAAATGCAGATATCACTTCAATCACTTTTCCTATTAAAGCCAAACATCTTTCCCTTGGCTGATTATTATTATTATTTAAATACATTCCTGACTGTATACAGAAAAAATGTACATAATAACTCAGAAGTATTGACCAGAACTGCTTTCCCTCCTGAACTCCCCCCAACCCAGGGGATGTGGGGGCAGGACTTCGGTCTGTGTTGCAGCGTTTTGGCTACCTGTAGCTGTGCTCCCAAAGCGGTCTGACTTGGAATAACGTGGCCTGTTTACTCAGCTGGTTCAGGGGAAAGAGGATGTGTTCAGGGTCTCATTAATCACAGCCACTTCGGAAGAGATAAACAGCCAGGACCCAGCGGGGGTGCTGACACTCCGGCCTGGCCTGAGGGTACAAGGGGAGATGGGGGCAAAGGGGGAGCAGGATCTCTTCTCACTACTCAGGGAATCTCCAAACACTTGCTGAACAATCACACTAAACCATAATATCATTTTAATAGTCCTAGATAACACAATAGCTTATCATGTGACCCTTGTATGATTGCAACTTATGAGACCTTTTAAAGCAGAAAGACATATATGGGAAACTTTGGAACAATTTATTATCACCCAGTACTGTTTATTGTTATTGCAATAGAATATTTAACTTGCTGTCATTTGGATTGCAAAGAACAATGATGAAATATTATATTTTATCTCGAATAAGAGGGCAACTTAAAGGCATTGGTGTAGGCATTATAAATAATCATGGTTAGATTTCTGGTTATGTTGGGAAATGCTTGATCATTTACAAAAGACTAAATAAAAGTTTAAATTAGCTAAATCTCAGACCACTTTTAATGTAAAAAAAAATAAAATTCTAACCTTTAAAATGTTAAGGCTTAGACAAAACCATAATGCTATTTAAGCCATTCGTTTATAGCCACAAAAATAATTGAATAATAACTAGAATAGCTATGTTAATATTATCATTATTCAATATTCATATTATATTAATCAAATTGTCAGACCTCGGTAGTATGGCAGAGATCCAACTTGAGAACCATAGCTCTAAAATATTTAACATGTAATAAACTGCTATTTTATACTGCAGGAATGAAAAGACGTCACGTTCAGGGCATGAGGGGTTGCAGGCTTGAGTTAATCACAAGCACAACAGGTTTATGGAGAAGCTTCACATGTGACAACAAACAAACCAGAACAACAGAGCAACAGTAAGTGACATAGCTTTAAGAAAGCCAAAGTGAGATGACGTGACTAACAAGTCAATTTAAGTGGATGCTTATCAATACCAGATCCAGAACTCTAAGACTGAACACAGAGTATTGATATGTTTGTGAGAAAGCTTCTTTCTGATCTTCAGCTAAACAAGAATGTCTACTGATGCAAATGACTATTCTTGTACATTTCCAAGGCTTCTGCTGTCTATACAGTGTTCAAAGACAACAACAACAACAAAAAAACCCCAAATGCTGAAATTCTGTTGCCTGCGCCAAAAAGAAAGCTTCTGTTATTACCTGCTGGCCTTCAACAATTCACACTAA
Organism: Clarias macrocephalus; assembly: GCA_011419295.1. NCBI lineage: Eukaryota > Metazoa > Chordata > Actinopteri > Siluriformes > Clariidae > Clarias > Clarias macrocephalus. Next base: position 45,810 of record JAAGKR010000615.1, on the reverse strand, counting down.
GCCCATGTGTTTCTCTCCAGCCAAACTTTCACTCATCTTTCTGGCGCATATTTCACTCGTGACATGCCTTGGAGGAGGCAGAGAACAAGAGGAAGGAAGGGAAAATGCAGACAGCCCTGAGAGAAAAGAAAAAGGGAAGAAAAGGGAAAAAAGTTGAGTGGTGAAGAGGAGGAGATTGTCGGTGATGGAACAGACAATAAAGATATTTTCTTCAGATATATGAGTGAAAAAGAGATTTTTTTTTATTTCTGTGAAAATATGAACAATATAATGTTCCTCTGTTTAAGGTGATTTATTGAGATGTTTACCTCAAAGTATTATGATTTCTGCCTGTGTGTGTGTGTGTGTGTGTGTGTGTGTGTGTGTGTGTGTGTGTGTGTGTGTGTATACACAACATACTGAGGAATAATTGTTTCTGATAGATTTGGAAAGGATGAAGTATTTCCAGCTTCTCTGGATTTCACCACTCACGCTTATAAAATTGTTCTAAATCCCACTAAATCCCATGACGGGGGAGTCTGTCCATGTCTAAT